>PVLD010012609.1:0-59501 GCA_004027595.1 Dinomys branickii | reverse complement strand
CTTTGTAGTATAATTTCAGGTCAGGGATTGTGATTCCACCTGACTTTTCTTTATTGCCCAGGATTGCTTTTGCTATTCTGGGTCTCTTCTGGTTCCAGATGAATTTGAGGCATATTTTCTCTAGCTCTGTGAGGTATGTTAACGGTAGTTTGATGGGAATTGCATTGAATCTGTACAACAGTTTTGGTAGTATGGCCAAAAAATAGTCAACTTTTAAATCTCAGGGTTTTAAAGGCCACTGTACATCGTGTGTCCTTTATATCAGCAAAGCTGCTATGTTAATTTATCCTTGCTCCAGGACCCAGACTGATGGTCTCGCCATCATTTAGAGGACCAGTGGGCAGCATGGAAACAAGAAATTGTCACCAGCTGTGGAACACTTCCACAAGAAATGACACACATCAGACCTGCTCACATTTCTTGACCAAAGGAAGACACATGGCCATAATCAGATTTCATGGTGGCAGTGAGATGCAGTTCTTTCACGTGTAATTTCCCCTAAGAAGGGTAAGTTATGGAAATTATCAAAAGCATGACTGAATTGCCCACGTCACCATCAGAATTTTCTCATTGACAAAATAAGAGCACATGTCTTATACTGTTGTTGTGAACGTTCAATGGATAACACACAGAGTATTTAGGACAGTGCCTGGCACGTGGTCTTCACAAAATCACTGATAAATATTGGGATCCTTTGTTGTTTGAAACCTTTCTAAGATCTGAGTCACAGCATGTGTGGTCTTGTTGCCCGCTCAGCACTTTGCCTGATGCTACTACTTACTTACAATCTACTTACTCAATAAATATTTGTGAATTGAATTGAATAGTGTTCCAGCAGCACGGCTGGGACCACCTACTAGCTGGCAGACCCAAGCCCTTGTAAGTTTATCAGTTCCATTTTCCCTGCCAAACACCAGTGCACTTCACTAAGCATCTCTCAGCTGTGAGTCTCTATTTTGGCAACCTAATTGACCTTAATGTAAATGTTTCCAGCCACATAAAACACGTTGTGAAGTGCACAACACCAGTTGCAGTTGACTGCCAGCTGCTATCACACTATACGCATGCAATTTATTCCTCCACAAACCCTCCTGAACACTACAAATAACAATGCCTTCCTTGGAAGCCTCTGAACAGTCAGTATACAGGGTACTAGTAGCATGTTTTAATAATTGACACATTGAAAAATAAAAAAAAACATATTTTTTTAAAAAAGAGTGTGTTTTCTGGTGTAAGACCATCTTTAATGTGATCCTAGTAAAGCGTCCCCACCTATCTAAAATCTACGTGGATTCTATCCTTTGTCCTTTCTATTTCTTGCTCAAGTAAATACTAGGCCCCACCTGGTGTACTACATTAGGAAAAAGGCAACTGAACTCAATTTTCTGCCCACCACAGTGTATGAGAGTACCCTGAGCACTACACTGGATTTTTCTGTAGATTATATATGCTCTAGTAAGTATGGAAAATCTATAATTTTTTCCACAAGCCAGTGAAAAGAATTGACAGAATAAGAAATGTACAATATATAATTATATAAACATAGCAAAATTTTAATACAAATATCAGGAATCGTCAGTGAAATGTTTTCTGTTAGCTTGTGGTAAACTATTTGTTTACTTTTCCATGTTTGACTTCAGTCACTACTCTGCAGCAGGGTTGCCCTATCTTCTGCAGACACATGTTCAGAGAGTAGTAAGGAAAGACGGGAAAAGGAGAGCCTCTGGTAGCCCTGTCCTAGGGAGATGGTCTTCACCCATTTTCTGCTTGACAGTGGTAGTCAAGGAAGAGTGTCTCAGTCCATCCGAATGTATCTTACCTGGAATTCATGCAGATGATACAAAATTCTGAACCACTGAAGCCAATAGCTAAGAATTAAGTGGAGTGTCTGAAAACAATAAGCATGCTCATCTAAATGTATGAACTCTACAGAGCAGTACACAGGAGAATGTTCTTTATATATTACGAGAAACTTTGAGAGAATCTTTAGATTACTAGGGATGGAAAACAATCTTTTGTTTGTTCCAGCTTAGTTTTTCTTGGTGTTGAGCTTCTCCTCGTTTTTGTTCTGCTATTTCTTACTTTTTTCACAGGGTTTCCCTCTGTAAAGTGAAACCATCCCCCCATCAAGGTCTCTGCCATTATGCACCTAGTTCTTCAAATTGTGACCCACTTTTGAAAAGCTCCCACATTTACCTGTGGTTGTTGTTTCTTATGTGGTATTTCCTTTTCTCTCTCTACAGGTGCACAAACTAAATTACCCATTACAGTCCTGAAATTGAGCAAAAACAAGTATTCTTACATTGTTAAGAGTTCTTTGCAGCCAAACGGATCAATGGTTTTCTGGTGGCTTTCAGTTACATGGCTAATTTCTATTGTTACCTTTCCTATAGTTTCTTACTGAAAATGTTTACTTTATGTACAAACCAACTAATTAAGGCTCTCTTCCACTGCCTGCCAAGAACAAAATAAGAGCTTCTGTACCATGTATCATTAAGTGATGTTGCTCATACCCAGAGAAGATACATGAAAAAACAAGGAACAATCAAACAAGAAAACGAAGCCTGAGACTGACAAGAAAAGAGGACAGGACAAATGAAAGAAAGAGAAGGACCGTCTAAGGGGAGAGGCTATAAAGAACACGTGAAACTAGTCTCAGGTTGCTACGTCTCCCTTCAAAGTAGCCAGGAAACAAGAAGAAGTAGAACTGGAGGAGGAAGAGAGAGTTACGCAGCTTTATTGTTTCTTTTTAATCACCTTTTGCCAGAAGACTTGGTTTGTCCATTTGAACAAATGAGTTAACATTAAACTTTACATTTTCCTGTAATTTGTTAAATATAACAAGACAAAGGATCTAAAATGGGTATTATCACTTATACTTTGCCACTTGAAATTGTTCCCCATTTTATTCCTTTTTTCTCCATTCTTCTTTTTGTTTAGTCCTACTATTCCTTGTCTAGTGACAGTAATTTTTCCGGCAGGAAGCCTATAAATAATTTACCTTTCCTTCTGCTTTCACTACATTTTAAAAGAACAATAAAATAAGTGCAGCTTACCTGCACTGTGCTGTATATTGTTTCCTAATTTTCACCTGGGGTCAGGCTGCGTTGTTAGAGCTTTCAGGTGAAATCCTGATTTAGATCAATGTACGTGGTGAAGTGCCAGGTATGGCAGTGTGCCTTATTAACCATAGCATCAAATTTCTGCTTTTTTGGTTCTTTGTCACAACCTACTAACAAGAGAAGAAAGGGAAGAGAGTGAGAAAACAAAGAAGGGAAGAAAGGCAAAAGTAAACCAGATATCAAAACTTTGCTAAGGACTTACTGTGTTTAATAGAATAAGTCAAATAACTTAAATATATTCTGTATGTAACCACTCAGTACTACCAGAAGAACCATTATTACTGGACTGACATAATGAAAGAGTGGCTGCATACAGTTAATAATAGAAAGTTGCATGTCTAATAACTGGATGTCTCTTTAAGATTTTTATCACTAACTTATTGACGTGTTAATGTCATGAATGCTTTTAATTATGCTATTTTTACGTCCAGCATGGCTAGCTGAATGTACACTAAGATTAAATAAAATCAAGAATATGCTTCTTTAATTGGTAATTGCATTTACCATTTTAAAGTACTTGATTTCTACATTTTCCAAGTGGCTACTAAAATGGAGAATGGGCTAAAAAATGTTCCACAATGCAGGGTAAAATATTCCCAAAGTGAAGCAGGATATAGAATTTTAATCAGGCAGGGTTAATCTATTTCCACTGGTTTTTCTGAGGCCCATCACTGTATATTTGTTATGGTTTTCTCCTCTTCTCTGAGAAAAATATTTTACTAAACAAAATATGTCAGTCAATCTTTGTTTATTTAAATGCTGAGGATAATAGATTCCATAATATTCAGATCCAAATTCTTGGTAGACCTCTGCAAAGTGATTGGTGAAATTTATGGGCACAGCTGGTTTGCAGTTGTAAAACCCTGTATTTTTTAATGCAAAATGGCATCTGTGCCTGCTAATTGGATACTTAGGCACACACACATAAATTGCCTGGGAATTAGAAAGGTGTATTTCTTAAGTCCTGCCCACACGTTGCCATTTTGAGAATCATTGCTTAGATTCATTTTTTCTCTTTGTTATTCTTGAAAGGGGGTGGGAAAAAATCCTTCTCCTTGCTGTAAATATTGCCCATTGGGGAAACATCCTTCTTCCTTCTAATCCACTTTTAATCCTGCAAAGCTCTGAGCTGAGAAATCACTGTATGTTGTGGTAGCTGATATTCTAAATAAGTCTGGGCTGTGTGATCAGTGCCACCTGCCTGGTAAGAAAGGAAGACTCAATCAATCTGGTGAATGCCACAGGCAACCTTGTCTCAGAAGTTGGTTTTGAACCAAACTCTGAGGCCTCAGTCAGGATTAAGCCTTGCCCAACCTTCCTGCACATTTTGGCGCTCTGCTAGTATTGTCTAGTTTACAATGCAGTAGCAGTCGTAGGATCGAAGAATATCCGCCACAAGTTTCATGTCAAGTTTATTAATTTGCTCTCATAATTATTGTGAGCCCTAGAAAAGATGTCTCAGGCTTCAGTGCCTATATGTCTCCCCCTTACACAGATTGCTTTACCATTCTTTCATGCACCGGTAATTTCCATTAGAAAGCTTGATAACCCGGTATTGATGAGCACACACTGTAATCTGAAGGTGAAAAGGGCTCCCCCACTCTGATCCACCGTAAAGCCAATACTGGCTTTCTGAGAAGAAAAGGAGAAGAAAGTAAACACCAAACTGCTGGTGTGCCTGCTCTTTTAATGTGAACATTATAAAATATGAAACAAGAATGCAAAGAAGGAGAATGATTTTCAGCCATTTATTCCCTTCAGAATAGAAAGCTGTGGTTGCAGTTTAAGGACACTTTTCACCTCAAGGTCACAGCCTGAACCTCATCTGGATTTATGTTTGCTGTTCACATTCAATTATTTTTGAGCTGTTTTTGTGGAAGGGCCTCCCTGCTTTGCGCATATTGTTTACACCAATTGCACCTTTTGCACATTTGTCCTGTACTTTCTTGCGTGAATTGTACGGCATGTGACCTGATCTCTTACACTGGCTGATTGGGTTATGATGGACAGGTTTATCTGACTTTCTCCTTTCTCCACCTAGAAATAATAAAGTTGGAATTAGACCTCTTATTCCTTGGTGCTCAGTGTAAAAAACAAAACAAAACAAAAAAACAACAGGACAGGATAGTGCTTAGTGGTCTTTTGCACTTGGAAATGTACACTGTATCTACTTGCCACTCTAACCAGTACAAAAGTATCAGAATAGGGTAATCAACTCATTTTTTTCCTATCCTTTTATTGAATATTTGAACTTTACACATATGGAGAAAATTACTTAGACACGTGAACACACGCCCCCAATTTTAAATAGATTGCATAGATAAATATAATAATAGATGACATATTAAATCATTTATGTTGATTATATAGATTTACTTTAAGGATAACAATAATTTTTATTAGCAAGTTCTAATTATGAACTTATGTAAAAGACACTGTAAAATTGTAGGTGATTTAATCTAGACCTTTATTTAATGAATTCATTTAGCAAGAACCATTTATTGGTGCAAAATAATTTCAAAATGCAGAGTAACATAATACAAACAAGGAACACACAATAAATTCTTTAGAAACTCAGGGAGACTGAGGAATATCATCATGTGGATTGATTAGGAAAACTTTCATACAAGAAGCAGGACATAAAAATTATGCAGTGCAAAAATGTGAAATACAGAAAAAAGCTGTGGTAGGACATTCTAGAAAGCTAGAGTTTGAAAGTAGGCTGGGTGGCCTCTGCAGAAGGTGAGAAGATCGCAGTGAAACAGTGCACCTCAGATGAGACACAAGACACGGGGGGCTTCAGGCAAACGGGAGCGGCGCCTTTACTTTCACCCATACACCTAGCTCATTCCTCTTACCTTCGTCTTCACCCTTCTTTCCCACTCTTAGTAACTAAAAGTCTCTGCACAGGGGACTGCAGCCCTCCACTGCAGAGTCCAGAATCTCTCAGCTCTGAAATGCTGAGACGGCCTTTGAAGGCTGTGAGGTGAGGCGCCCAGCTGAGCATTTCAGCAAAGGGAAAGAACCAAGTCTAATATGCTGAGACTGTAGTTCGGGGCTCTAACGTTTCTCTTTCATTTTCTTTTGGAGCAATCAATTGCCGTCTACAGACATTGAATTCACTTACAAAGTTAAAACAGAGAAATAAAATAGAATGCAATGATCAGGAAATTCCATTTGTTTTTTTTTCCCCTCCTTTTCATCATTTTACTGAATATGTGCAGAACTCTCTGAGGTTATTCATTTGTACCCAAACAGGAATATAGGATTTGCCATATTGGATCAGTCCATTGGTCCATCAATGTTGTATTCTCACTGCCTCTGGCACCAGATGATACATGAAGCACCAGAGGAGAGCAAACTCTCCCCGTCTCCATAAGGCAGCGAGTCAATTGTGCAGTGCAATCTATGGGGTGCAAGTCTTTGCTGCTCAGGATGGGACTGGATGAAGGGAGTCTGGATTTGAAGATGTCTAAACAGGGCAGAGACTGCATTAGTTGAAGGCTGATTTAGGCAATCCTTACCTTTGGAAATTGTACCCAATGTCTTTCGGCTCACTTTCAGTTATAAGAACTATTATTTATCTCCCAATAATAAATTGAAATAGTGGCGTCAAATGGCCCAATTCTAGTAAGATGAGGGCAGCACTGTATAATAACTGACACACTGCTACTTTCTGTCTGGTGAAGACATACAAGCTGTCAGAACCAGAATTTAACGTGATACCTCAGAATCTGACCCCTCTTTTACCATAGTTGTTTTAAGAGGTCCGCAGTCTGATTCCTCACTGTCGGCACCCACTCACTCCTCAAGAAAAGACAAGATCACACTGGACAAAGGGTGCCATAAGGGCAGCACCACTAGAGGCGGCGTAGCTGGGCAGCGGGGCACCGTGGGGGTCGCAATGCAGGTGGGAGCAGGCCGCGTGGCACAAGTGCGCTCCGACGGCACCAAAAGAGGTACACGGAGCACGAGACACTGGAGCGAGGCAGGGTAAATGATGTGCTGTCAGTTTCTTTCCAGCAAGGAATCAGAACAAAATATACAACAATTATCCCCCAAAAAGTTAGTCTGGAATTTTCTGAATCCAGTATTTGTGCAATCTAAAAAATTATTCTGACTTTTAGAACTAAATTGTAGGGTGGGAATTGCATTCAGTAGGTAAAGAACAGTTCCCTGATCAGAATAGTAATTTTTGCAAAAGTATTTCTAGCTTCTCTAGTGATTTTCAACCACAAAGACATTGCTGAAACCAAGTGACAACGACTCTAATTCTGATGGTGGAACTAACCACTCAGCTAGGGGGACTCCAAGCTCCCCATTTGAAAAGCTCATTAAAAATTTTGAAAATGTGCCCATTTAAAATATGGAACCATAAAGCCTTTTCTGTTTTTATTTGTTATTTAATGTCAGATGTGAGCAATTAAATTTAAATAATTAGCATGAATTTTAATGTTCATCTTTATATTGTGCACTGTTTTAAATTCAAATATGAAAACATTTAAATTGCATGTGGGATCAACAAAATACATGTTCACATTAAGCTTCTATATTTATATAAGCTTATTTTTTGTTTGTCTTTTTGAAAACAGGGCCTTGCTATGCAGTTCAGGCAGACCTTGAACTCACTTTATAGCCCAGGTTGGTCTCAAACTCACAACAATCTTCCACCATCAGCCTCCCAAGTGCTGCGATTACAGGTGTGCGCCACCACACCCGGCTAAACTTTTTTTTTTTATCAAGACAAGAGAAATACACAAAATACTCAGCTATTTGCTGGTCATCCACATTTTCTGATACTCACATATTGTGCCAATACTCTCTACCTCTGACATAATGGTAAGAATCAAAATGAAAAGCAGTATGTGTTGCCCTTTCATTCATATGAAGACATTCATATGTCTTCATAATGGAGACATTATTGTCACGGGAAGTGTTTAAGTGATCTACAGGGGAGTGACTTCAGTGAGAAAGGATACCTTAGAATTTTCAACTGTTCACTATCTTTAGAATGCTATTGTCTTCTTACTGAATTCAAACCCAATTCAGGTTCACTCAAAAAGGTGACTTCTTGGGGAAAACATAGCCCTAGTCACTGATTCATAGTGGTAACACCTTACCTTCTACCTGAATTCTTATCCCCCTTGCCTATTTAAGTGTATTTCATGCAGTCATTGGCTAGCTGCATTGTCTGTGGCTTATTTCATACAAAAAACATAGTGTGCCCAGTTAGAATTAAAATGACAAGTAAATAAAGCAAAGCAAAACAATTTGAAATGATGGATTAATTCATTCACTGCACTCTAGAGACTAATGAAAGGAAATATACACATATAAGAAAAATAAAAATTAGTCTACCCAGACTGTGATCCATTTTATAAAAGTGGTATGCAAGAGTATCATTTAACTGCATGGATGAATGAATTTCAGAGGATTTTGTAAAATGTACACCAGAGAGCTTGACAATACATAAAACACTAAAATGCTTGTTATATGTCTATTTTCCTAACGTTATCAGCACTGAAATTCGCAAGTGTAAAACATCTTTATACTTGTTTCAGGAAGGATAGGACAAGGGGCACAGCTGGGCTGGAAGCCGCAAGGATTGCTGTCCGCGGTCAAGTTATTCAAGAACAAGTAGCTCATCAGGGTTAAGGAGAGCTTGCAGTGAACGGGAAGGTACAGAGACGGTCTTTGGGCTAGCAACAGGAAAACAGAACGTGTTTGTGCATGTGTGGGAGTGTGGGTGCATGCACGTGCATGCTGTGTGGGCTGAGAACGGACCTATGGTCTGATTATTAAATTACAATGGGTTTCCTGTCTGAATATTACATTACAATGGGTTTCTCACAAATCCAGGGAACTAGATAGCACATTGCCAGCCTTGAAGGAATTATTTTTTTCTTGCAACATTATCTCTATCTTCTGTTCTGTCACTGCCTTCTTCATGCATCATCATTCATATGCGGACACACACACACACACACACATATATATGTTCTTCTTTTATTGCTTTAGTTGCTAGTCTGTCATGACTCCACTTAATTTCATGAATCCTATCTTTCCTGGTTAAAAGAAAGAAAGAAAAGAGAAGAAAGGAAGCTGTACCACATAGCAGATTTCCCAGGACCGAGACTGTTACTTGTTAAATTTTAAATTTGTAGAAAAGATCAGATCTTCATTCATATTCTTATGCTTAAATAACACACCATGGTGTGTGTGTGTGTGTGTGTGTGTGTGTGTGTGTGTGTGTGAACTGAAAGACTGAGATTGAATGCAGGAGACGGGGAAAGACAGTCCAAGCTCTCCAAGAAGTCCTTCATGTTCAGAGCCACATCACCAGTGGAAGCTGCCTGGGAGTTGTCCCCTACTAGATACCTTTAAATGCATGGGAAGAGGTTTCTTCTTGTAAACTGATCTACAGAAGAAAAACAAAAAATTATTGCTTTATTCCTATAAAGTAAGAAAAGAAAAAAAATCAGAAAATGTCTGTTATTTTCAAAAATAATTAAAATGCTTAGCGAAATATCCAGCCATTCTAGTAAAATTGTGAAACCTCATCACACAACAACAGAAAATTTCCCTGTAGAAACAATGCTCTTCTCTGCTCTTGTTACACAGAGGCCTGCAGTCAGCTTCCCAGCTGTAATTCTCTTCGACACCAGGGATATTAAGAATGTGAATAAAATGCTCGAGTAGATTATAAATAACAGTGTGAGACACAGCGAATTATATTTTCTAATGACTGGTGTTACACTGCAGGACTGCGGAGGGGAGAAAGGCAGAAGGCAGGGAGAATGTGAACGCAGGGAGCCGAGGGTTTCCCATCTCAGGAGTCCGGGTGGAGACGGGGGGTGGGGGGTGGGGGGGGTATAGAAACAAAGAGAATAGAAAGGCGGGCGGGGAGAGGTGGGGGGAAGGGGCAGCAGGAGGAGAGAGGGCCAGTAAGTAGGAAGACACAGAGAGGAAGCGAAGGAAGGAAAGCGGACAGCAAAAGCCCAGGGCTCATCTTCGGGTGGGTACTGCTGCCACGTCACACATCTGAGTAAAAGGGACTAAAGGAAAAACACACAGCTGCGCCTGTGGAGATAAGGGTGTGTCTGCCACCCAGGGGAAGCAATTCCAGTTTCCATGGAGTGGGTAATTGCAAATGTGACTTCCCCTTGAAAATAAAGGGGAGGAGAAACATACATGCGTATTTCTTAAATTTGCCCTGTCTTTCTATCTGCTTATTTTACCTAAAGTTACCTCAGAGGTGGCAGTATTACACGGAGAACGGGAACAGTCTCGGTTGTCCCTTAATTAGTCTGTAATAAATACCATTGCAAAACATCTTTGAAGCCGTTTTACCTCCCTGACTACTTCACATGATCTGGAGGAGTATCAAACAAGATAATACCCGGGAAGGCATTTTTTAAAATGTAAAACACTATCTCTCTTGGGATTTCCGGACATCTTGAGACATAGCTCCTTGTGAGGATATTCCTCTTTTAACAAAAGAGAAAAGACATTACTTTTTTATGGAGGTATTTTGAAGTGAAGTGTTAAAGCAGGAACATAAAAAATTTAAGGCCTGGAAACACACCACAAAAGAGGAAAAGGGTGTTTTCGTGAGCTGAGGCTGGGAATTATTTATCTAGATTGTTTATCTACATAGTCAAATCTGGCCAAACAGTGTCTCCGCTCCCTGTAGGTCATCCTGACGCTTCCGGAAGCTGAGATGTAGAGACCCAGGCCGAGAGGCACCTGAGTCCAGGGGGGCAAGTGTTGGTCCCGGTGGACTCCTAAGGTTAAGAGCAGAAAGGAAAGAACAGGAAGAGAGCAGGAGTCCAGAAGGAAAGGCAAGGCATATAAAGGAAATTTTATATGAGGATAAAAAAGGAAGAGGAAGAACCCAAAGGAGACAACACTGTAATCAGAAACATGAGGCTGTTTTTACAAGAACAGAGACTACAAAAGAGGAAAAGAAAAATGAGGTATTTGTTCAGCTGTCCCACATAAGCATGTTCTCAGATACTCAAGCAGTGAACTTGACTTATATTCAAGTTCACATATGTCAGAAATCACTGCTCACTATGAAATACAACTTCAAATTTCCAATCCTCCATATTGTCATCAAAATACCATTATGGCTTCTTAGCCTGAAGGAACACAGGCGTGAGTAGAGATCCATCTCTGTACTTTGTCAAAATCATTTCTCTGTAGTCGCAGCAGTGTATGATGCAATGGAACTAGTGTTTAAAGTAATGCAGAATGCTTCTTCAAGCCTGAATTCCAGCCTGATCCTCTGTTCTAATTTCCTGTGTTTCTAGGCCAATAGACCTTTGGCTATTTAAATGGTAGATTTCCCAACAAGTATAAGAAGCAGTCAAGTGTTATAAATGATTAAGAATTCTGTTCAGTAACCTAGTCATGAATTTATAACTTTTATTGGATTCTCTTCACTCTTCTTGTTTCCCTCTAACCACACACACACACGCACACACACACACACACACACACACACACACACACACACAGAGCCCAATATATTTCCACATTATCATTAATCCCAGGGTTAATAAATATAAAATAACAATATTCTATTGGAAGCTTTGCTGTAGCTAAAGCATATAAGCAGCAGGCAACAGTGTAAAAAACAACGATGTGCAGCTGTGGCACTCTGATGAATTAAATTTGAAAAGAACATCATGGCATCTTTGTCAGACTGGCTCCTTCCCTGCTGCCAGAACTATAGTATCGTTTGGTTATCAAGTGCTGTACACTTTGAGACATCTGCATCTTTCTGTAGTCCTATCAGGTGAGTCTTGCACAGTAGCAATCCCAGACAACACTTGAGGGGAAACATGCTTATGGGTTACAGTAAAATTTCATAATTCAGGGACACAGAAAGGGCCATATCCTTTTCTCTACTTAAAACCTCTGCATGTACTTGTCTAAGGTAATGATGGGGCAAATCGAAGGATTACAGCTGACATCCAGAAGAGGAAAGATTGTGAATCCTTAGTGGTTAGCTTCAAAACACTGAACTTCAGAGGTTCCACAATTCCCCAGTTACAAAATAAAGAAATATCCTTCCATTTCTTACACACATACATACATATATGCATGTGCATGCACACACACACACACACACACACACACACACACTTTGCTGCTCTGAGTAAACTTGACTGGTAACCAGAAAGGAACATGGGAGTCAAGGCACAATAAGGATGAATAAGCTTATATACTACAAATATGTATTTTATTGTGTATTTTTGTATTTTGTGAAAAATAAATGAAGTTTCATAGCAAAAGAATAACAGTAACAATAGTTCATACACTCTGTACCCTTACCTTCAAAGTAGTCACTGAGCACATATGACATTAACTGGAAAGATTCTTACAAATCTTGGAAACAACATATATGCCCACCAACTGATGAATGGATAAGGAAAATACACAATGGACCTCTGCAGTGCCATAAAGAAGTGTAAACTTGAGGCATTTCTAGGCTTATGGGGGCAACTTGAGAACATAATGATAAGACAAATAACTCTGATACACAAGGATGAGCAATCTTGAGCAGATATACTGAGGAGAAAATTTTGGAAAAATGGGAGATTCAGGAAATATTTATATTTGGTAATTTCTTAGAGAATATCTGTGAGAATGAGATCAAGTGAAGACATAGAGGAGTTGGTTTTGAAGAACAGGAGGCATATTTGTCTTCTCAAACTGAAAAAAAGAACATTAAATAGTGTTATTAAACTCTATTCACAGGTGTATAAGCAGAGAGTTTGTGGGGTTGTGTTAAAAACCAACTGAATTTTTCTGTTCAAATCAAATCTAAAATTTTAATCCAAAGACTGGGCTCAAGTTCAGTATTTAACATATAGTGATGATTCTGGTGAATTTTTAGGAACTTCTAGAACTGGTGAATTTTTCTTCAAGAAAAATAGAACAGGAAATGTATAAAGCTGATCAAAAGGATTGGTGCAGTAGAGTTGATGTGCTTGGTTTAGTTCAAAGGTTTTCCACTGCTGAGTTGATGAAAATTGTGGTGGAACATGACAGACTGAATTCTGATTCCCTTTGACCTCAAAGAGAAGGTACATTCACCAGAGCAGATGTTTTAGTCAAGTCTGTTTAAATCTCAGGTCCGTAGTGAAGATGGATAAACTAGGAAGAAAGTCTTTAGAAGTCACTAAGTCCATCCTTTCCCTAAAGAAAAGAGAAAAGAGAAAGAAAATTAAGAATTCTCCCATATATAAATCTCTGCTTTTTCTCTGAGACTTTCATTTTTTGGAGGTGTGTGGGACACTGGGATTTGAACTCAGGACCTCATGCTTACCAGATAGGTGCTGTGTCACTGAGCTGAAACCTCCACTTCTAAGACATTTATATTGGAAAGAGAGCAATATTTTTAAGGAAATAAAATATTATGCAATATGCTGCTATTCAAAATAAATACAGTGAAGCTACTTTGAATAAAGAAATTAGAGGTCATGGTGTTCCTCCTTCATAATGTGCATTCCTTTCTTTACCTCTGTATGAGTCCCAGTGGTTGCAAACTCTTGAGGGGCATTGACTTAAACATTAATAAATTTAGGGATGGCCGCATCCAGAAGGAGGCCGCGGCAATACAGAAAACTTTAAGTAAATGTAAAGATTAGGGTAATCAGGCTCTATGGACAGCGCTTGTTCTAGTAAGCGAAATCTGTGTAGATTACAAAGTGGGAGGAATTTGGGGTAAGAGATCTTCATCTGATATCAATTTGGAAGAAATAGTTTTAGAACATTTATCCCAAAGTTTCATATATGGGAACTGAAACCATCTAGATTATTATTCTCTGTTTTTTACTTCTGCTGTTTTGCTTTGGCTTCTGAACATGATCTATCTTCAGAGCCAAGAAATCTAAGAAAATTCAAGTCAGTAGCTTATGAGTTTAGCAGCCCACAAGCAAGTGCACTTTATTAATGATCTTTCCTATCTACAAAACCTTAATTCCTACAATATAAGAAAATTATGACATTAAATCACAGTTTCACAGCAAAACCTCCCCTTCCTTCTTTAGATCACTTGCTGACTCGTTCATTCATCCATTCAAATCTATCTGTTGAGCTTCTGCTGTTTTCCAGACACTCTGTTGGATCTGGGAAGGGAGAAGAGAACAATAAAGCAGGACTGGGACCATTTTCACAGAATAACGCTACCTTCTCTCTTTACCATTTCTCGATCTTCAGTACCTGGCTCCTGTAAATCTCACTGATCTTGGTGGTCTTCACAATGCCTCTGAGGGTCACCTTCCCTGGAATCTGAAATCTGACCTAGTTTCCCACAGCGCTGCCCTCAGCATAGCACCAAACCAATGAGACTGTAGACAGAACAAATTCCTTCCCACCCTTCTAGTGATCTTACTGCTTCCTTGCTGATTTTGTCAGCCCATAGTAATTTTTTTATTGTCTCACATTTGATTTGTTTTTGTTTTCTAAAAACTGAACAAAGCCCCAGTCAAACCTCTGCCTTATTCAAAACAAGTCACTTATAATGGATTTGATGCAAAAGCGTTTCCCATCATATTCCATACAGATTTTGGCATTTAACAAGGAGGGTAAAAATAAAAACTTTGTTAGTAGGCAGTAAAACTCTCTGCAACTGAATATTCACATTGTTCATGGATCAGCAAACACCTCCGTTTGTCTGTAATTGAAAAAAACGTTTGGCACATTTCTATTAAAAACCTTCCCCTTCATGAATGTTTAAACAAATTAACTCGAACAAGAAGCAGTGATACGCATATCAAAAACAATTCTTAAACCTGAAGTCAACTAAAGCACGGGGAAATCAGTGAGCTGGCAGATATCCTTTCTGAATTTCACAGTAACTATTTCCATTGCACCCTTCCCCTCCTTTCAAACAAACACGTTTACTTTTATCTTGGATGCTCTTAGAACTCCGGTCATTTCTAAAACATTCTGAGTTTCCAAAACCAACGGATTTTTGCACAACCATAGTAAGATTAAACTGGGACATTCTACTGGACTAATGAGCTTAGGGTCCTCTCACTGGTGATTAGTGGTGTTTCGTAAATGCCTATTAAAGGATCCACTTGAAGTGTGTGTCCAATGAGACTAGTTGTACTTGCATAGCTGCAGTATCCCTCATTCTGGTATACGGACAAGATTCCAGGGTCAGTTGTGCCTTCAAAACTAGGTTGTTTCGCTTTTGTCTTTGTTGTTTTTATTTTGTTATTATTCTTGTCTCTTTAAAACATCTGGGTCTATAGCTTTGAAGTGTCCTCCCTTCTCACAGCCTCAGTCTATCTGAAATATACGGCAGGATAGCATCTAAATCCCTGTGATCCTAAGGAGCAGCTGAGTTTTTGGTTTTTATGCCAGCTACAATCATTGTCATATGTGTGTAAAAGATTCAGTCTAAAAGATTCCATAGTCTTATATTAAAATAAGATATGTGTGCAAGGTAGTGGTTTTCCTCCACTGCAAGGCAAACACATCACCTGTGACCATATTTGGAGCCTTTCCACTGATATTTTCTATAAAAGCCAGGAACGGTATTAGTAAACCCTTATTCTTCTACCCCTTGAAATTGGATGGGGGAGAAACAGGCAACAACAATTCACCCATGTATTGTGACCACTTTTACACAGGTATGAATTTCTTCCATGTTGCACGGTGTAATCAGAGGGTTCTTTCTAGGAAATGCATGTGGAAGTTACCAGTCTTTAATAGGGCTCCTTAAATGAGAAACTTAGTGTGGTGAGAAATACACAGAGATAGCAACAGAGACAGAGAACTGAAATCTAGAAAGAAAGATGAAAGGAAAGGTGCAAAAGAAAAAGAAAGGGAGAAACTGATCTCAGATTTTGAGGAAGTTATGCTATATGAGTTTACAGGTTCTACAGCCCCCATTATAGAAAATAAACAAAAAGAATAAAACAAGTTTTTATGCTATCTAAATTTCCCCATCATATATTCTTGCCCTAATTTAATCATAACATTTATGACACTATTAACAAAAAGTATTTTTCCTTAGTACATCTTGAGTACTTTCATATTAAGGAGGAAAAAGAATTCTGACTTATTTTGATCCACAAGAGTCCTTAAGACAGCCGCACCTCGCCCACCATGGAGAGACAAGGAAAGCAAAGTCGCATGGCTCTGGCAGGGACACACACATCCTGGGCCCTCACATGCCTTTAACCCAACCCCACAACTGTGGCCCACTGTTCCACCTTTGAATGATTCCTAATCTCCTATAAACTCTAGGGAAAGGCAGGCCATAGGAATGCCCAGCTGGAGAGAATGCTGTTCAGATGAAAGGAGAAACTGCTCATTAGCTCAACTAGTTTTGAGTCAAGTCATACTGGAGATGCGAGGATGGAGAAAGCATGTGGCATAAACATTTGGAACTTATTGGACATGAGCTCTAGGCGTTTTCTTCAAAGTGATTACAAATTTAATAGCTTTAAGGCCAGTTGACCACAGCGGCTTTTGCATTAATGCTAGGGGTTTTGAGTGAATTTATCTTGCCTCTCGAAAGTTTCGTCTCTACTTTGAATTCTATGTTGTATCTGTTTCCCACTCTTCTGTCTCATACTCCTTAATGCCTTTCTATTCCCGCTTCCAGTTTCCTATGTTACACAATTTGGGAATGAACAATCACTCTAATTTTATCAAAACTATGACAATAAAGGACAAATTCTTAAAATAACTAAAAGAACATACCAGAATGAATTGTTTTTGTTTTCATTTCTGTTTGTTTACCCATGCATCACAGAGATAAGTATGATAAATAAATATAGATTTAATCTCTAGACTACAGCACCAAGGGAAAACAAGTAGTTCAGGTGAACGTAAGAAAAGATAGACATAAAAAAAGCTCTGCTGATCAAACCTTTCATTTTCAAGCAGAAATAATTACAGTGATGGTCAGTGGGGAGCTTTGAGCAATTTACAAAGGTATAACAGTGGTTTCTATCTGCACGGTTTTACATTCAGGGCAAGGCAGAGAACTCTAGGTCCTGAAGCATTGCCTATAATCTTTATTTCATTTTTAGATGTTATGCTGTAATAAAATGTAAAAAGGGAATACATAAAAAGTTATAGAGGTGGGAAAAAACCCGGTTTGAAGTTGTATGGCATTTCTTGACAAGGCATGTTCCTAAGGATATGCAGAGAATAACAAACGCCATTTGAAAGAAGTACACTAGAGATCTGAAACTAGATTGAAAACCCAAGTCAATTTTCCTGAGTGTCATTTGATTAGCTTTCTTATATAGAAGAGAGGTTTAAACAATGCTGGGATTCTGAGTGCAGAGGAGCTTGGGAACAATGAGAAATGGGTTCCTCCCACCGATTTCATTCCGGCGGCTGTACAGCATTATCTTTGCACATTCTTCCTGTGTTTCTGTAATAATCCACAAATGAAGCAATGTCAGAGAAGATGTGATTGATTGTGGTGAAAAACACCATACACACACACACACACACACACAACTTTCAGTAAGTCATTTTTCTATTCCACTCTCAATTTGTCCCAGAGTTGCTCCAGGCAAATACCTTATCCTATTGCCTATTTTTGGTAGGAAGATAGAAACAAAGTTCTGAAGCTTGAGGGAGTATGCTACACAGGTAACAAACAACTCAGTAGTGCCCAGTGGCTGTTCTCGTAGACTTCGGAGTTTCTTTCATCGTTGTCATGATGATCACTCTGGTTTCTAGAGAAAATAAGAAAGGAAGTCTACACAGCATGTGAGAATGGTGTTTCAGAGAGTGAGTTGCAGGGCCAGTGCCCGTCCTTTTCTATTCACCTTGTTTTGCGTATGCTGAGCAGAACATAACATTTGTGCATTATGAGGACCACACGAACATCTAACTGGGCTTCGTGCTGCTTATTTCATCACTAATCCAGTAGGTTCTACGGTCTATCAGAGGTAATCTTTCACCTTTCATGCATGTTATCAGTACTTAACATGCATCTGGTTTTAGTCCAGTGAATAACTGGATTTTGAGGAGACCAAGAGACCTGCACTTCGATTTTAGTACCACGGCCTTTTTAGAAACATGAAGTCTAAGAATTTCACACATGTATTCAGAACACACAAGTGCTTCTTGGGCTACGTCAGATCTCAGGTACTATTTTGCTCTCTCTTCTCTCTTTTCACTACAAGTGGTAAATAATTTTGAACCATAACTAACAAGGGTGGGCTTGATCAGAATAAAAATATCACCAACGCTAAGGGACTACTTCACAGATGTGAGAGGCATGACTGCTTCAGGCCAATGTATGGAGGGGCATGCAATCATATAGTATTAATATAAACAAACTTATTTAAAAACCACTGAGTTATGATCTCAGACAAAGCTTCTAGGGGAAGCATGCACTTCTGGGGCTAAAGTGGTGAATTTAAGTAAGTAAATAATTTTGCATTTGGTGTATCTTAGAGGAAAACCTCTACAGCAAAAGTAATTTATTGGGTAAATTTGGCTTCTACTGACCAAGACTCCAAAATAATTTTTCACTTTTCCATTTTATTTTGATTTTACATAAGATCAAAATATAATGAGAGGGCATTTATCCAGCTATCCAATGTAGTTGCCATGAATATTCTACATAATTAGCATGACCCATCTTACTTATGCTGACCATGCCATAATTCCCAATCGAACCCTAAAGAAAACAAAATTAAATATCCATATTGCTTGCTGTAGGGATTTTTAAGACTGTTGACATTTCCTTTAAACACAGTGTCTGCATTTTCTTGTTTTCTTGGTCATGATGCTCGAACTGTATTTTACAGATGCAGTTCTTAGATTAATCTCTCTATCAGCATCTTCAGATTATACCTTTAGGATATCTTGAGGGGAAAACACCTTTATATGCATACATACACATGGGGCTCCAACATCCACTGATAGAGTATGAGACAGAGGATTTTTATGGAAAATCAGCCTCCTACTGCCCTCCATGAGCTACCCTTCAGCGAACCCATTCTACTATTGCCAAATATAGACTGAAAAGAACTTGGGGACAGAATATTGTTGAGATTGTGGGATTTCAGGAACTTGTTTAAGCTATAGACAAACTCTTCATAGATTATGTTTAACCTACAGACAATCTCCTTTTGCTTTTGTTGTTTTTACTTATAACAGAATCGTACCAATTCCTTCACTCTCATTCTAGCAAGCAAGGAGAAGAATTACTGAAGATTTCTTCACTAACCATTCTGTGTTTTTGGCACACTGAAGAATCGTTCCTTTGGTTCTCTGTTGCTGGTGACCCTTGCCTGAGGGTGTGCAGTGAAACCAGAGTCAGAGACAGTGCTAGATGGCAGCTCAGAAAGGGAGATGACACCTCTAATAACCAACAGGAATGGCTCGTAATTAGCTGAAATGACAATAATTAACAGAAATGACAAGTCAAATAAATTTTCACTTCAGTGTTGTCATAGAGCACTTTGAGATTTTAGCTCTCCATTTTAAATATTAATCCCAGTGGAGTTTACTTTAGATGAAGAGTCATATTAAGTGCGGAGATAGAAATAAGTTCATGTGCACACTCCATCACATTCTGTTTTATCAGTTTTACTTAAACTGTGATCAGTAGAAAATGAATTAAGACATTGTCTTCCTAAAAATACATTCTTTGTGTGTGTACCTCATTTATGCAGCTCAGAAACACTCAGCCACAGGGATCAGAAGGAAAGTGGTTGTTTTTAATTTTCTTTGATATCTTCAAAGATAAGAAGGCCTCACCCCTCCCCTCTCTCCCCTCTTCAGCAATGGAAAAAGAAGGTTAAATCTTATTAGCATGTCCTATATAGCTAGTTGTAACCTAAGTGACCTGTCATGGCACTAAATGCCTACTAGAACTTTCTCTGTACTTGCAAGATGGAAATTTTATGCATCAATGCTTTTATGCATGCATCTGATTTGGGAAGTTCACTGCTTTATGGATATGAACATTGTGATCATGTAAATTGATCTACATAATGGGATTTTGTGTGTGTGCATGCATATATCTATATGGATATGGACTGTATGCAAGTGTATTCTAAAAGGAAATATAATACATGAAATGTTAACTTTAATGATATGAAATGCATTAAATTCAAACTACCTTGTATGTGTATGCAGATACATTATGTCTCTATCATTGTACCTCTGCAGGGATTTAAAGTAGAAAAAGATTCATCATATACTCTGATGCCATACTAAACAAGAGAGCAACATGGTGCTATTATAGGCAATAAATAGCATCCATGGAACCCAATACTTATGAAGCTTTTAAGGGCCACTTATCAAAACTAAACAGAAAATGAAATTTTATTCTGGAACATAGAACTTTTCCTTTCACTGAGCTCTTTTTTCTCCCTGCTTATATCTATGGGAAATGAAAGTCTATAAATTGCAGAGTTATGATAAATAACAACTGCATTATGTTCTCAGATTTCTGCTCTACAACATTCACTCATTATTGTTTTCAGTATTTCAAGTTTAAATACCGAGTTGAGACAAATAAACCAAATGAGCTAACTCATTAATACCATAAAGACTTACCTTCCTCAGAAAATGCAGTGGCCAACCTCAGGCCCTGATTAAAATTATTTGTAGCAAAGATTGTTTGGTATTCTAGTAGGGTAATGCTCTGGTAGACATTATAATCAAGACTACCTTCTGTGTAATTCTGAATGACCTAGAGCAACCTACATGTTAATTTTCCCAAACTGTATCCAAATCTTTCATTTTCCTATTTATTTATCATCAGCACTGAGTAGAGGTACAATGCCTATTTACTAGTGTTGCTGATGCAGTGGGTATTTAAAGTCTTCCCTTCAGAATTTTATAGACTTTTTCACTATATAACTATTTCCCACTTAAAACATAGTAAGACACACTGTTATGGCTTCTGTCTAGGAGTTTCCCCCAAAGTATCATGTGTTCACAGGTGGGGATTTTTAAAGGTGGCAGGAGCTAGGGTGTGTGAGACTGGAATTAAGGATGTGATGCTGGGATTAAGGGTTCATTGCTGGGATTAAGGGCTCATTGCATGGCGATGAGTAGCCTGGATGGAATATAAGGGGCAGAGAGAAGTCTGCTGCCATTGTTTGCTGCCGCTGCTTCTGTTGCTTCTGCTTGTCTTCTGCTGCCCCCTGCTTGCACTGTGATGCCCCTCTCCTATGCCACCCTTCCTCTGAGCCAGCTGATTATGGACTGAATCTCTACAAACTGTGAGCCAAAATAAACATTTCCTGGTATAATGTTAGGTGTTGTGTAGTTTTTCTCAGTACTGAGAAGAGTAACCAAGACAGATACAGAGAAAGGTTTTGGAAAATGAAACTGGAAAGCAATGCCGGGTTTCAGTTCCACCCACGGTAACTATCAAGACGACAGCATAATTAGAAAGAAGAAGTAATTCTATAAACTGACTCTTAGAGATCTAGTTACCATTTCATAAGGAATTTCACAAATATTTAGTTCAAATCTATCTAACTATGGAAAAGATAGGGATGAACAAAAATCTGTCATATTCCTCAGTTATTTTCCTAAGCTATATAGAGTATCGACAGTAAAAATGAATAGAAGATACCCTTGATAGCAAAGTTATTGTGTGTTTTTCTCATTGCCTCTATAACTACATAAGAAATACTTAAACTGGAAGTTGTACTGAAGGCAACACTAATAAAATTCATTTATTCCAAATCCTCAAAATGTGGTTGGTTCAAATTTAATAACTGCTGTCTTTGGAAGGAGATCATAGAAAAGCTGTGAAGAATAAACAACTGTGTGAAAATGTGATGGAAATTAGAAAAATTGCACTATGAGCCAAAGGTTTAGGAGATGACAGAAGCTAAACAGTGGCAAGGAAGAATATATTTCTAGGACTATCAGAGAGATGGGGCCAGCTGAAAGTGTGTAATTGTTTATTCTCTAAAACTGTGATAGAATAAATTTATGTTGTCTAAATCATTCATTGTGGTAATTTCTATTGCAGCCTTAGATAATTACTATAGTTAATATGTTTGTCTTTGATAAATAAATAACATAGCACCTTATTGATCAAATAGCTGATCCACAATCATAGGATTCACAGGGCTTTCATTTTTCTAATTTAAGGCTAGCAAAGCAAACTTATGCATCTGTATGTGTAATAGTTTTATAGTGAGCACAGTTGTGTTATCTGTTTATAGAGGTTTACATGGTTGTCATATTTATTAGTCAGCATTGCCTACAATATGCTCCAGTAGCAAAATCTCAATGTTTTAAAACAGTTGTGTATGTCCAATGTGTAAGAACAGGAGACATTTCTCTGCTTATCTTCACTCTGGAACCTTGTCTCTTGATCAGCTCCTGTCTATAAAATTGTCAATGTCATTGTGGAAAGAAAGGAAAAGCAATCCACAGCATCTAAAATAAGTTCAGATATTAACAGCCTTTTGACAAAAAAATATACACAGTAAAATAAGCTTGCCAAATAACAAAATTCCAAGAAGAGCAATTCCACTGTGGGTCACAAGGGAGAGATCAAAATCATGGACAACAACATATGTGACTAAAGTAGGGTGCTCTGACACTCAAAAATAACCTCCTTCACTTATTCATATTTCCACACTATGGAACACTGTGCTGCCTGATACATCTTGCTGTTTGATGCACTGATGGATTATGTTTGTCGAGCTGACTAATCAAGAAGTGTATTTTAAATCTCTGTTGGTGAGATAAATTTTATTGTGCATTTATTTTGTTATTCTAGATGCCCTCAAAATAAGTTATATTTGTGAATATATTGCCATTTTGAGATAGATTGGTAGAAATTCAGGGTATCCAAAGGAAATGAGACACAACATATAATAAAGCTGGTGTTTCTTCTCTTTATTTACTGTAGTATTTCACATTTGGTTTTTGCAATTATAGTTACTTAGAAAAATGTGAGAAAATTAGATCCATTTCTAAGAACAGAAATAAAATTATTATGGAGATACATAAGAGAATTGAATAAATTGAATCCCCATATTGAAAAAGAAGCGAAAATGTGTTATGGCTGCCATTTTTAATCTATGACTCCCTGTGAGTAGTGTTTCACTGAAGAAGATTACTGATTTATTTTGTTTTGTTAACTCTAGAACAAATCATGAGAAATCTCTTTAAATGGATTCTTGCAAGCATAGCAAATGGTCATGTTTTGCCATTCCAGAAGAGCCCAACAGGAAGTTCCTGTACCACCAGTAGGAGCAGGTGAGAGAGTGGGCAAACTGGCTAACAGAAATCTCAGAAGGCTCTAGGCAGGAACTTGAAACCTTTGTCAACTGCCTTGTGTGCCAGATCCGTCGTTTGCTTGTTTTGTCCGATGAGACATCAGTTGTTTTCCTATAGATAAGGCCTTTGCCATCATGGGCACTGATTATAAACTGAGTTCACACCAGACAGGCATCTTTCCTCGAGAGCTAATTTGTGTCAAATTCTGGGTTTTAATTGGCCAAAGATTTTCTAGTAAGGTGACAGGTATTAAACAAAAATGACACATTGAGATTGAATATGTTATACATTTTAGTGGAACAAAACCACTTAGCTTTAAATGGAGACTTTTGAAACTTCAAAGAATAACAGCAAAATATGATAAAAAATTTATCAGAGGGGCAAGCAGGTTGGCATCACACCATGTGACTATCAGATATCTAGGTAACATCTGGCTTTTCATTTTCCTTATAGACTATGCTTTGAGCACTGTGCAGGCTTACACATAGAAAGATAAGGTTGAAAATCCTGTTTATCTTGATACTTGCTGTTGAACGGTGAGTAGTCAGAACAGGTTTAAACTGAATCCTTTTTTGCTGTGTTCCTAATGGAAGACAGGAAATATTATATGCATTTTATTCCCCCTTTTTCTACTTTCCTTTCCTTCTTTCTTTCTCTCTTTCTTCTACCTTCATTTTTATTTTTCTCTCTCCTCCCTTCTCTTTTTCCTTTCTCAACATGCTATTTTAATCTGGAATCTATGGACACTTGTCAAGACCAAAGTAACAGAACCTTGGATTCTGTAGGGCACACCAGAGAGATAACTTTTAGGCATCTATGCGTGTCTCTATAACAAAAGTTTCACTTTCATTAATAATTGTGATTCTCAGGTATTCTTGATCCCTTCATGTGAACATAGAACAGTCTGTACTTTCAAAATGTAAATTAAGACACCTAAATACTGTTTTGTCATCAAAATAACGTAAGTATGTGTGGCAACACCAGGGGAAAGTTCAGTGTTAGTGTTCTAGGACAAGTTTGGAGGTAAGGACTCAGAACACTGCCCCTTTCTATGTCATTTACTGTTAAAATGAGCTTTGTCAATGCATTAGAGTTCCCTGGGGCAGTTTCTGCCTTTTCCAATGGTTAGATATAATGAAACTCTTATTAAAATACCTTAAGTGAGTGTCATTTCAGGATATTTTATCATTTTTCTTTATTCTTTATTATGAAGGAATAAGGACCAGATCACACACACACACACATATATATATATACACATATATACATATATACATGTATATATATATACACACATGTATATATATATATACATGTGTGTGTGTGTGTGTGTGTGTGTGTGTGTGTATATATATATATATATATATATATATATATATATGTAATCTGGCCCTTATTGCAGTCACTATACTCTGATGCAACTTCTGATGCTTTGTTTTACCTTTGTTGTAGTGAAAGGGATCAAACCCAGGGCCTTGGTCATGCTCAGCACAAATTCTGCCCCTGAGCTACACTTTCAACCTGAGTCTTCGGTCTGTTTCAGTCTGTTTCAGCTTGGTGATATTACAGTTCCTATTAAGTTGAATGATCCATATGACAGAAATATACATTTCAGTGGTATAAATTTTAATTTGTTTTATTTTCTTAGGGCATAGCAATCTGATTTAAAGTGGACCAAGAAGGAGGAGAGGAGAAGGAAAAAGAAAGGAAGAAACAAACAAAAAAAACCCAAAGAAATACCAAAAAGAAAGGAAATGAGAAAGCAGGAAAAGGAAAATTCTTCTGATGAGTTAAGGGCCTTAGGTAAAAGTTCAACAATAAAAACAATGCTTTTGTAACGTACGGAAAAACAATCCCATGAATTCTGAGTGCTTCATTTAACTTCACACAAACTCTGACAAATTCTAATTATCTATTTCACATTCAGAGTAATGTATAATTTTAAAAATAAAATTTCCAAAACAATTAATGAGATATGACTAATAATCCAGGAATGAAAAGAAGGAAGAGTTGGGAGGAGGATAAAAATTATCTGCAGCAGGGAGAACTATGAGATTTAATAACCTGTGATTTGGAATTGTGGATTTATTTATTAGGATAAATAAATTTTCTGCTACATGCAAAGTATATGAGAGGCATCCTGAGAAAATGCAAGTAGTAAAAAGTCATGACCCATTTACCACAGAACTGTCACTAGAAGATACAGCCTGATGCAACGCATGTGCGGGAAGGGTTTGGAGGCCCACTGGGTGTGGACACACATTTGGAATGTGGATGCAGTCACACCTGTGGTTCCTAACTCAGGACAAGTTTTATACTCCGGTCGTTCTCATAACCAGAGACAGCAATAGGTCTCTATCTGGATCTGGCAATAGGAAAATTACAGTATACTGTGTATGGGAAAGGAGATGGAGGTATTTTCATTGTTTTTGTAATCTGACAATTTAGACGTGACATGGAAGCTCGATACTAGAAAAACAGAAGCAAAAGGCAGTTGTGTTGCTAATGGGGCTGTGAAAGACTATTCAGATTGTTGCTCATTGTCTGGACTCATATTAATGGGAAGGGTCAAGTGATGTTATTTAGTACATTTTTATTGGAGGTCTTTGACCACTTTATTTCGGACAATCAGTGAGCAAAGGTTTTTTGTCTTGTTTTGTTTTGTTTTGTTTTGTAGCGTTTCTGCCCCTGAATATGAGCACTGTGTATACGAATGACAGTTGGGAGAAAGGGACAGTAATGGAAATGAAGGGTGGGCCATTAACCAAGTAACGTTTTTTAAAACAAAACTTTGACTCCAGTGTCATTTGCTCACTATATTGAAAAGAGCAGGAGTAATGAGAGTTTGAATCTAAAGACAAGAAGAGGAAGTGAAAACTAGTGCATCTATGAAATACCTACATTGCATCAGGTATCTACTCACTTGGCCCTCGGCATGGTGCAAAACTTTAAAACCAAATAATATCTAGAAGATAAGAAAACATAAGGAAACAGGAAATTTGGGTCAGTGCATCCTTAATTTCACAGCTTTCCAATAGCACAAAGGTGAAGGGAAGTTCCAGTAAAACTTTACTGAATAACTGCTATTAAGAGAGAAGGTGTCAGAGCTTGAAGGAGATCCCATGAAAGTGTGGATTTATTATTTACAAAGGGTCCTTTAGTGTGTAGAATGCAGCCTCTGGATTCCTTAAAAACTAATGAATGAGAAGGAAAATTGAAAATGAGTTCACAATCATCTGTCTCTAGCCATTATAATATTGTGAATAACTCTAATAAATGCCTATTCACATTTACTAAAATAATATCTCATAACATTGATTAAAATAGAAAGTGTAATTCAGATCTTTTTGAGTCCATGGGCAATGAATGTCTCCAGGAACCAAGGGCTAATAATAAGAAAGGAGAGATTTGTGAGACCTGCATTTAATGTTGAATTAGGAGAAAATTAATAGCAGCCATGACTGTGTGTTTCTACATTCCTGGCAGGAAAAGTTTTGATATAAAGGAGATGATTTTATCTGTTTTCTTAAATTTTGCTGATGTGCACACATGCATACACATGCACGCACACTGATGAGACAAAATGCCACGTGACTTTAGCCTCTTCGGAGTGTTAGTAGTGTGAGCTAATATGGAACCAATCTTGGCTGCTAGTAATGTATCCTGGACATGATAAGATCAATAAAATCTAACTTCTAACTTACCGACCAAGCCCTTCTATTTTTAATATCAATTTAGAACCTTTAAATGAACAGCAGTACAGATAAAAGAGAAGCCAGTAATTTAAGATTGTTTAATCAGAATCCATTTAGCCAATATGCTACTATTGGGCTTACTTAGAATTCTTGACAACTGCTTAACTTCTGTCTGAAACATGAGAGATTATTTTGGTTCAGCCAGTTTTCTCAATGAAGGTGAAGCAAATTTTGGCTGGCTTTTGTTTGCTTGCTTTCTTTGAATTTGTTGTTTGCTTCGTAAGAGTCAAAATGTGTGCAACCCGGGATAGAGTAAAGCCAGGCTGTCCAGAGGTGCAGAAGCGAAATGCCAGGCTGGCCTCCTTTGCTGGCTAAATCACTGACTCCAAGCACAAGTGATTCAATTTTGTGCCTCAGCAAAACTGCAGATTACTACACGCTATAGACCAGTGAGTTGCAACCCCAGCTGCAAATGAAAATTCCATTGGGAGTTAATTTTAAGTACCAATGTTCAGTCCCACCTGTGTAGAAAACCACATTTTTAAAAATTTGTGTCATGTGTATGTGTGTGTATGTGTGTGTATGTGTGTGTGTGTGTAGTACTGGAGACCTGGTTGGCATTCAGGTGATTCTAATATGCATGAGGAGATCAACAGTGATAGTCAGAAAGTCATAGATCCTTCTATCTTCACAAGTACTTACAAATATAATGCTAAATTTATGTATAAAGTCTGTACTAAAATTTAACCAACAAGAAATGAAACCATGGAGTTAATATTTTCTCAAAGAAACAAAAAGATTGCACAGTACTATTTTAAGGAGTAAATGATCCTTTTATATATGTACAGAGATAGACCAAAAGACAACTTAACTAAGATCATTTATTTTTTAAAGTTATCAACTGTGTTCACCTCAGTACATGAAGAGAAAGTAACTATAATTCTTATTCTCAGATTCCAGGTCAAATTTCATGCTACAAATAATTTTATCCTAAAAATTTCTCATATTACAGTTAAAAACTGTCCTTAGCAGGAGGATTCGTTTAATGATGGACTAAGAACCATGTATATTTAAGTCACAGTTTTCCATAGAACACTTACATTTCACTACATATTTTCCTTATATTTACCATTATGCACAAAACATATGACATGCATGAAAGGTCTGATTGAATAGCATTTTTCTTACTTGCTGAAGAAACAGGAGAAAACTTGCCCATATGACAAAAAAGTCAGGCTTTGCTAGGACAATTTAGAAATACTGTCTTTCAGTATCTTCCAGTTCTTCTTATGTATTACACAGTATCTGTTCCATGTGTGTTTTCTTGGGTAGCTAGCACCTTGCTTCAAGAACATTCTCACTTCTAAGTTATTTTCAGTCTCAGCTTCCACGACTGTGTTATGCACTTCCAAATACCTTCTTCATTTGTGTATCGAAGTACAACTACTGTTCAACCTCAGAGACTTTGTGTGAAAGATTTTTGTCATGCCTAATATTCTCTCCTGTATTATAGACATAAGGAGAATTGTACCTGTAAAAAAATTATCCCTTGACTTTGTCCTAGCTGAACAATGATTCCTCCTGCCTCCCATATAATAAGTCATGCTACTTGGTAAAAACAATTATATGTTTCTCTGAGTGCAGAGTAGACTGCAAACGTTTCAGGTGTACTTAGCAGTCACATCTACCAATTTAAAATTATCATGTGATCAAACAATAATATTCCTATTTGGAGGCTATATTACAACATCACTGGCTAAGTAGAGAAAAAGGATAACAAGTCAATGCATGGTAAATAGTTTGTAGATTACTCCTGGTGCTGGTACTTTGTGTTAGACATAAATAAACTTGAACATCTGGACTTTATTTAGTAGGAAAGTCACCTCTACTTCTGTCATCTGCATCTAAAAGAGCCAAATTTGAGGAAGGTCACAGATTGACAGATGGCCACTTTTATTACTGTCTTTTCAGGCCACAGGTACAATATATCTATGTAACCAGTTCACGTGTTAGTATAAACACTTCAAAACACCCAATCAATCACTTCTTTCTAGCCAGCACTTTTCTTTGGGAAGTGTGTGCCCCTGACCTGCTAGAAGCTAGATGGAACTCCTTTCTTTCATGAGCTCAAGGTTTAATGGGCCAGACACAACAATGGCACAGATGAACTATTTCAAGGCGTTCTCATTATAACCGGGATCTCTGTTACAGAGATTGAGAGGACACAGGCACTGCCCTTAAAGATACATCGCCTCATACAAAGCCTTACAAACAATCAGGCACACCAGGCTGACAGATTTTTCTAAAGGTCAAAAAAGGTTATGTGAGCCTCTTAACTGGAAAACTGGCTGAGGAGAAATTTATAAATTTCTACCTTTTATAAAATTTACTTTGGTAATATAATATTCTACTATAATCTATTTCATAACCTGGCCCATCATCTATGATATAGGAAAATTGTATGTATATATTTGATTCTAATATTTTATTCCTCATACTGCTTTATTAATGCTCCCATTTCTTAGTTGCTGTATGAATATATGCCTCCTTCTGCTTCTTCTCCCTTCATTCTTGAAGATTCTTACAGAGTCAGCTTCTTTATTTTATACTGAAAAGTACAACTCAGCCTAAGTTTAGTGAAGTGACCAAGAAACTTTATCAGGAAAACCAATCTGTCTTCCATAGGCACAATATATGTGTAGATGAAACAAAAGCTTGTTTCCTGAATCAAAACTACCCACAGCATAAACTGCATAGAGGAAGCATACATACATTAAAGCAAAGGCTAAAGAGCATAAAACCTCGGATCCTGAAGTTGTGAGGTCATGAAGACCCGTTTTCCATTTGAAAAGCCTTTATTAGTAGATATTTTGAATGCCTCAACCAAGACACAGTGTGTGTACAAGAGACTAAATAATCACATCTCATTAAATATGGGGAGTCATCATGTCAGAGAAAGCAGAAGACCTGACCACCTGTCTTGGTTACTTTCCCCTTGTTGCTGAGATAAAATACCAAACACCCAAAATGAAGAAAGGAAAGGTTTATTTAGCTTACAGTAGGTGGAAGTTTCAGTCCATTCTTGGCTGGTTCACAGGCAGAGTGGCACAGGGCAGAGGGCTACAGTTCATGGCAGCAGAGCACAGCAAAATCCACAAGAGCAAAAAGGGAAGAATGGCTGCAAGCAGTCTCTTTCCTTCCCTTACATTGTAAACAGGCTACCTCCATCCAGGGGGAGGGTAGCTCTCACAGTCTCCATGCCCTCCTCTTCCACAGGCTCAGGATGTGTACAAAGTAAGCACCTTGGCTTCCTGCTGAGTCACTCAGCCAAATCTCCAGAGTCCCCAAGTTGACACAATGTATAAACCATAACAACCCACCCCTTGACAACTCAGCAACCAGACACAGTTCTTTAAACCAGTTTCCAGATACAAAGACATATTACATTAGAACCACAACATTTTGCCCCTGTACAAATGAAAATTAAACACTTCCAACATTTAAAGGCACAAAATAAACTAGCATTCCAAAAGGCACCAACAGGGAAATATAGATCATTGGTACGAAAGCAAGTCCAAAATCCAGCAGGGCTAACATTGTGTTCTGTAATTCCACATCCACCATGTGAAGCAACTTGTGGCATGCTGTGAGCTCCAAAGGCCTTGCATGAGTCCACCCCTATGGCACTTCTGGTGGTTACAGCCTCCATAGTTTCTCTCTTAGGCCCGCTTTGCTCCCTCCTTGCAGCTTTCCTCTGATGATCCACGTTCTTGGCTTTTCTGAACTTCTGAGACCTCCGGTGCATGTTTGCATCACACACACAGCCTCACACATTGCCCTTTCAGGGGTGCACTGCCTGGTCTCCTAGGTCTTCTGAAATCTGGGTGGAAGCCTCTTTAACCTCAGAACTCTTGCATTCTCCATGCACCTAAAGCCAGGGCCAGATTGATGATGCCAATGTCAGCTGCCACCTGGAGCAGTAGCCAAACTTTCCTCTTTCTTGGCCATAGGGGTTGAGTGCCTGGATTGCTTGGCACACTGAATCCAATTCTGAGGAATAAATTCTTTATAATACCTCCATTCTGGAACCTGGTGTGGCTGCCACCACTGGCATTCTGGAACATGGTGTTCTACAGCTTTCTTCTCAGCAATAGAGATCTCCTTGGCCTTAACTTTGCAATCCACAGTTTTAGTGGAGCTTCCTTTCCGGCCAAACTCACAACATTTTAAACCATCCTTCTGGGCTCTTTCTTCTTGATTGTCAATATAAATCTGGCTAAAAGCCCCCAACAATAGCCATGCCACTTCACCAACATTCGACTGCCCTGAAATTTCTTTTGCCAGATTAATCAGTTTGCTGCCACACTTAATCTCAGTCTTAGGCAAAGTCTCTGGGCACAAGTAAAATGCAGACAAACTTTCCGCTAAGCCATAACATACATCGTCTAGAGTCCAACGACCAATGAATTCCTTCTTCCCAACGGAAACCTCCTGAACCTGGTCTTTACCGGTAGGATTTCTATCAGCCTTCTGATCTTCTGAGCTCTGTCCAGACATCTCCAAACCTTTCCAAACTCTTCCCACAAGCAATTTCCAAAGGTTCATGGTCAGGTATAGTCACAGTAATGACCCCACTCCGCTGGTACCAAATTCTGTCTTGGTTACTTTCCTCTTGTTGCTGAGACAAAATACTCAACACCCAAAATGAAGAAGGAAAGGTTTATTTAGCTTAAAGTTGGTGAAGCTTTCAGATTGTACTTGGCTGGTTCAAAGGCAGAGTGGCACAGGGCAGAGGGCTACAGTTCATGGCAGCAGAGCACAGCAAAATCCACAAGAGCAAACAGGGGAGAATGGCTGCAAGTAGCCTCTTTCCTTCCCTTACATTGTAAACAGGCTACCTCCATGCAAGGGGCGGGTAGCTCTCATAGAGTCTCCATGCCCTCCTCTTCCGCAGGCTCAGGATGTGTACAAAGTAAGCACCCTGGCTTCCTGCTGAATCACTCTGCCAAACCTCCAGAGGCCCAAGTTGACACAATGTATAAACCATAACACCACCGCTCCAGGACCTCAACTTCAAACGATATTAGTGTGTTTTGACAATTTGATAATTGATAGAAAAAAAAAAGACATTTCATTCCTCCTTCTAAAGGGAAGGAGAGACCTTAGGTTGAACACAGGGTTTTTCCACGAACCCAAGTGTAAGTACATGCCAGCCGATTTCCACCAGAATTGAGGAGATAGAATGGCCTGTTCATGCAGACTGTGCCTCATCTTCTGGTAATAAGGAAAGCTCACCTGAATATTCTAGATAGATCACAGGTTGAGGCTCAGTGGAGGCAGTATTTGTCTTCCACCTACTTTCACTGAGAACATAAATAAGAGATAGTATGTAGAATAACCATGCATTTTTGGTGCATGACAGATGTCCTACTATATCATTAAAACTGGCACCTGAACAATGTGTAAAAGCAAAGACGTGAGTAATACTTCAGATTTGTTAAATAAACAATGATAGGATATTGGAGAAAATCACTGTTATAAACATATTTTCAAATTTTTCCATTTCAAAAAATAATCTACTTCTTAGAGATATTGTTCCACATTTAAGTAAACAGACTTATTATCCACGGGACAGAAGTTGAAAATCCTTGGTCTATGTGAGAAAAGAATGAGAAATTAGCCCGTATTGCACCAGATATATTACTAGGAAATAATGTTTGTCTTCTCTTTCTGGACTTGCCCCATAGATTCCCTCATATGTAAAGAGTAGAACAATATCCACTTTACCTGAGACATTTGAATTATGCAAATAATGTGAAGAAACAAAAAAAGCAGAAAGGGATTTCTCAGTGTGAAATTTTCCTTGGATGTAATTCAAGCTTCTTTTCTCTTTGTTATCGCTCATCTGCTTCCCATGCAAAGATATCCATGCCCATGTATTCAGCGATTAAAATATGCTAAGAGCTCCTGAGGTATTTTCTAACACAAACCACCCCTGAGACACATTTGTCCTGTATCTGGAGCTCATCTCAATTTCAGTGTTCTCAACGTTACACTTACCCAGTTCTTTCACATTGCCAGGACTGCAACTCTCACTCACGTGTAACAGCAAGATGCGACTGCAAGGGCGAGTTATCATTGTAAATACCAAGCCGAATTTAACTTTATTCACTTTATATTGTTTTATTATTCTCTAGAGGCAACGAATTGACATCATCTGTAAAGATAATCTAATTCATGGGAGAAGCTCCAGATAAGAAGACTTTGGGCAACGTTAAGGTAAAGCAAACATCCTATTTTCAAAGGAAGAGAAGAACGAAATTGGCTCTGCATTTATTGTAAAATAGTGCCTGGATCCTGTGCTCGGTAGTATTGCCAAACATTGGCTTTTTACCTAAGAAGATTGCTTATTCCATGGTCCCAGATGTTGCGGAGGGAAGATGTACTCAAAAACCCACCTGTCTTGTGGAAAGTAATTGACTTCAGAACTGCAGCTTGAGGCCAGCAGGAGGTAGGAGAGACTTTGGGCTGCAAACAAGAAAGCCACTACACACAATTAAATCCAACCTGTTTGCTAAGAAGTTTCCCTCTACTGGGATATAAGATGAGATGATTTTACATCTTCTAAACACTGCCTCAAACTGTGCTCTGCTAATCCCCTCCTCCATTTTCCTAGCTTTGAACAACATTCTGGGAAAATTCTATAGCTTCCCAGCTATTTCAGATATTAAAATTGATGAGTCTACATGAAAAGCTGTATCTTATAATTAATTCTAAATCTTCTCCATCATTGTGAGTTTAAGGACATCATAGGGCACCATTCATTCCTTGGTTGTCCTTCTCTTAAACTTCTCGTTAGCTCCCTAAGAATTAGGAGTGCAGCGGAGAGATGAAGGAAAAGAACAAATATTTCTATTTTACTAAAGGTAATTCTAATGATTATATTTCTTTGTTGCAATGCAGAATCATTCACTAAGTGGAAAGCTCTGCTGTGTAGGCTTCAGGCAAAAATACTCAAGTCTGGCTTCTGCACTGTGCCAGTGTCCACCTGATCTAGGGTTAGCTCATCTTTGTCAAGTCAATTGGTAAGAGCAATAGTTCTCCTTTGCTTTCACCACCTGCCTCTTCAAAGCTTAGCCTTTGCAGCACTACCGCTACTACCATAGGGAGACTTTCAATTTAAGAACCCAGGCAGATATCCCACTAGGAAATAATATCCAGTGTCTCTTTTACTAGCATTGCTTATTTTCATCAGAGATTTCTTGGGCTTCTACATGTGAACGAGGTGTGCTACACACATCAGTGGCTTTCCTCCATCCTGGTGCTCACTTCACAGTCCAATGGCTGTGAGGGAGGATTATGTTTAACTAGACTCAGTTGTGCTAAACTGCAATAAATGCTGGAAAGGCTTCATCCTGAAAATCTAGTGGCATTACTCACATTCTTCACAGAGGTACAATGAAATCTCACATAAATTATTTGATTCTACATTCTAAAACCTCTTGCCTCCTCACTAATCCAAGTTTCACAAAGCTACAGAAAATCCAATAATTTCTACTATCAAGCTTTGCAAAACAGAAGAACTCTTCCTACTTCTCTAGGGAATGAGTATCACTTGAGTAATTCTTTTATCCCACTTCACGTCAAACAGAGTAGGATTTTTTTAAAAAAGTGTTTATCTCATATAGTGTGCTCTCTTTTCAACTCTTTCGGTCTCTCTTGATCTCTCTCTGTTTCTCTCTCTCTCTGCATATGCATATGTGTGTGGATGGTGTGTGTCTGTGTTTGTGTTGTCCTGGGAATCAAACAAGGGGCTACATTGCAAACCCTTTTGTAATTTTTTGACACAGGGTCTTGCAAAGTTGCCAAGGGGTAACTTGAACGTGTGGTTCTCAGTTTCCCATCCCACAATGCTTAAATTACTGCCATGAACAACTGCGCCCAGTTTGAATTGTGAGTTCATGCCTCAGTCCCTCCCTCTGGCCTATACTATCACCAGGTACATCTCCTCACAGTCACCAGTGTTTCTTCTCAGCCACTATGCCAGTCACTTGCCAATTGTAGAGACACAATACCTAATCCCACACCTTAATGAGAGGAATATTTTGACTCACAATTTTAAAGGGTTCAGTCCATGGTCAACTGGATTCAAGGCAGAAACAGCACTGTACAAAGGCATAGTGGAGGAAAGCTGACAAAGTATGGTAGTCAGGAGGCAGAGAGAAATGGGAACATCCATGAGAACAACACACCCTTCTAGGTCACTCATCCTGTCACCAATTCTTTCCAACCAAGCCCTAAGTCCCAATGAGACATTCAGCTATGAACTCAATAGCAGATTCCTGCATGGGAAAATATCATGCCCCCTAAAATAAAAAAAGCTCCAATTCTGAAAACTGGATACTTTAGGGGGACATTTTAGATTTAAACCATAATTAAACCATCCTCTAGCTGCAGCTAAGGTAACATATTCCTAAACAGCCAGCGATTATTGACTAAGGCTTGGCTTACTTCTAGTCATTTACAAGTTTTCAAACAGATTAAAGGGCATCTTGTAAAGGACATTTATTAAGGTGCTCCTCTATCGTTTTGATGATGCTGGTTTACCCACGTACCCTCTCATAGCTCTCATTATAATTGAAATTACTTGTTCACTGACTATGATCACTATCCAGTTATTTGCTTTTGAGTACAGGGGTCAAAATCTAGGATATATCTAGTTCATTGATATATCCTTAGTATCTAATGGATTTCCCTAATAATTACTTATTTATTAAGTGAATTGATAAATGTAAAAGAATGAAAATACTGCCATTAATTTTTATTAGATTTAACAAATGATTGTTCATCCTACCTTTGAATCTGCCCTTGGGTCTATGAAGAACTTGATCGACTTCTTCCCTCTCCATCTCTATTGATTTCTCTGCACAGTCTTGGTTTCTGTCCATGTCAGAATTAGCTTAAGAATGCCAGTGTGTCTTCAACTCTGTCTACCCTGAAAATGTTGGTGAAATTCATACTGTGAAAATCAGCAAAGTGATTTTACATCATTTTAAGCTTCAGAATATTTGAAATAAAAAATGAAATGTTACATTGATCTTCTGATATTTTCTACACCTTAATTTTTACATTTTTGTCATTTCCTTCTTAAGTGGTCTACTCAGAACAGTTTAAATGACCAAATCCAACATACCTCATGACCTCTAAGTATAACATTAGGTGTTAAGATTTTTTTTTTTCATATATATACTTGGTTCTTATTAGCGCAAATGAAACAGTTGAGTTTTCTAGTATGTTGAAGCAATGAAATGGTGGAAATGGCTGACCAGAGCAGATCTGTGCAGAAGCAGAACTAGCAGTGTGGTCATCTTCTTTCTGGCTACATCCTGGACACCTTGCACTCTGTACCTGGCACACTGAAGAAATCATTGGCAGGGTTTGACAGGTGTTTTCTGTTCTCACACCATCCTAATTCCCCTGTTTTATACACTCTTCTGGATATTTTACAAATCATTATTTTAATGACAAAAGTAAAATCCTACTACTAGGGAAATTCAAACACCGAACACATCACCCTATCTATTATACCTATAGAGCAGAGCTCTAAAATTCTCAGGGCAATGAAATTCACCCACAGTTCAGGACCAGGGGAAAATGGCACAATGCAAATGCAGGACCCTTCAAATCTGCCTCAGGGCTCATAGAGCCCTCATACATGAGCACAATGGGTAAAGAATTCTAGAAATGATATACTGTATTTGTTGTTTAAATAAACTGCAGATTAAAAATGACTGGGACAATTTTAGTATATGGTCGCTCAAATATCACTAAGTTGACAACTTCACAACTGTATATGCAAAAGCAAACTGAGGACTGAAAATGGGGAAATATAAAATTTAGAAAATCTGTTTGGACAATATAGCTTGATAATTTCAAGTAAAATCGAATAAAGCAAGTTTTCAAACCAGTGAAAATTTTCACTCTAGTTAATGTCGTATTTTTGTTTGTTAAGTGGTATATTTTGTTTGGCTTTTGATGTTGCTTTGCTTGTTCTGGATTTTATTTGGCTTCGGTGTGATTGGTTCTCCTGCCCTTATTGGGTCTGCTGAGTGCCAGTCCATGCAGCAGCAGGATCTCTCCAGCTTCTTTTGCGGCTGCAGTCCCACCAAGGTCATCATTGCCAAACTGTCAGAGAAACGCCTCCTCCCGGAAACGGGTGCTGGGCGTATTTCTCTGAAGTTTTGTGGAACTGGTCAGCTGCTGTCACTAAGGATTAACTGGTCTCCGAATAATCAGACACATAAATCACAGTAGGAGCAGAAAAGACAGATCCTCCCCAACACGGCCGCGCTGGAAAGGGAAGTGTGTCTTGCAGCCGGTCTTTCATCTTCCCAGCCACACCCACGCGTGGAGTCAGCCGCATTAGCACAGTCATCTTCAAAGGCAAAGGACAGTGAAGCAAGAGGGGGAAATCTGAATGACTAATTGGCAAACCGTCTGTCTATATGTGTTATCTCCCTCTGTTACCTTCACTATTTCCCTTTTTAAGTTCTCATTGATCTAAGCCCGAAGACATTAAAGTGGGTGATTTATTCTCCTCTGTTTCTCAGCAAAGTGGATCAGGGCTGGATGGGCCTGGAGCCCAAACCCTTAACTGATCAATCAAGACAACTGAGGCCCCTAATTTAGGCAACTTGGCCAGAATCATACACTTCCTTCAAAATAGAGCCAAAGGTAGAAACTCAGTATTCTCTTTCCCTTTTCAGCCCTGTACTAGGATAAAATCTTACTTCAAAAAAATTGTCCTACTCTACGCTATGCTATTTTAATCTTTTGATAGCTGCCTTTCCCACTCTCCTAGCTTGAGACCAGGAGCCTTGGTTTTTATCCCTTTCTATCAAAACTTGCAATTGGAAAATGTTTTATATCTGTCTTTTACCACTTAAGATGAATGAGGATCCCTGCACCACTTTCCCTGAGGATTTATGCATGTTCCATCACAGATTCCGAGCTGTGGGATGGAAGATGCGTGTCCCTGTTGAAGCATTTGGCATCAGCACGTTTGGGGCATAGAAAGGGGATACTTTTTGACATGCTAGTCTCTCTGAACTATGACCTACTATTGATTAAAAAATGCACATATCAACTCGTTTTCCAGAAAACCACATAGGTGATACGTGAGTAACTGTAAGAAGAGTTAACTGCCATTTCCTAAAGTGATAACCTCCTGGAAAATCACTCCAGTGCCAAAGACCATTCACCAGTATAAATGCAGATAACTCCCGCTTTCCCAGAGAAGACAGTAGAAAGGTCCTATTCTTTTCCTTTCTTTGAAAATCTGAATAAATGCACCTTCAGAGTCATTGCTGCTGTCTCCATTATGAGGTCTCTCTATTTTCCCTCAGACCTCCTGGGGACTCCAAAGAGGAAACATCTGTTTGTCTATTTTGCTCTCTTTTGCTAAACCTGTTAAATAGGGAAGAAGCTAAATTTTTAATGTTCCCGAAGCTGTGTGTGTGAAACGATGATATTGGGTTGCAATTGAAGAAGAGTTTTAAGACAGGCAATTTTATACCAACTTACATAATGCATGCCAAAGTGTGAGGCTGTTATGGAATCGCATCTGCAATTGTGAGCTGCATAATACAGCAATAGTATTTAAATATTATCAGATTGTAAATGGCGGAAATGCGGTATTAAGTGTTTGTGTGGAGTGAATTATGCCCTATTATATTGCAGAGACCCTGGGAACTGTGGAAGCAGCCGGCGAATGGCGGATTTCTCTGATTTATTAACAGAGCTAGTTGACTGGGATTGTGATATTTTTATGTGCGGCACCACTATCAGTTCTGAGGCTCTGCTCTAAGGAAGACGCACACAGTGAGGAGGCATGACAGTTGCACGCATCCCCCCTGCATGTACAGCACTTGCACTATTTGACTTTCCTTACAAGGATATAAGAAACCTAGAGAAATATATAAAGAGAAAAAAAAAATCTCCACAAAAGAGCAGGAGAACTTTGAAAAGCTAGAGACACAGCACAGGTAAGCTTAAGAGGGACATGACCAGTAATCACAATCACCATGCAGATAGAATTATAGATGAAAAGTGGATATAATAGTCTCACATGATGGCCAGAGTAGGCGCATTGGCCTGCAGAAGAGCAACAGTCTGGGAGCTTATAGTAAGAAATATCTATAGCCATAAGAATGAGCGGGCACAGAAATGGTTTGTAAGAGTCATCAAAGATGTTCAAAGAGCAGGTAGAGTAAAGCATTAGCAGGGTAGACTATGAGGAAGACAGAGTAAGGACAAGTAGGGATTGGTGCTCCAGTTTCTGTAAACTTGATGGCTTGTGCAAGTATTTTCCCCACTACATTTATTATCAAATGTTTAATCTGTTATGACAATGCCATTTTTCTGAAGCAAAGTCTTCTTCAGGCATGGCAGCTCATTTGTAGAACATTCTGGAAAGCTGAGAGAAGAGGATCACAAGTATGAGCCCAGTCTAGACTCAGTGATATCCTTTCTAAAATGAAAAGGAACTTTAAAAAGACTGGGGATATAGATAGCTCAGTATGAAAACTCTGAGTTTAGTTCCCTGTACCACCACCACAACATACACCACCACCACCAGCAGAAGCAAAACTCTTAACTAGGTTTTTTAACAATAGACATGATTATGTTTCCCTCATTCCTGACCTTGAAATCCTCATGGAAAAGAATGTGTCACATAAGTAGTCTTCTGAATTAGAACAAACTTTTGAAGCAAATAAGTGGAACAGAACAGGGAATTTAGTGCACATTTATCACTATTTACTCATTTCTTATAAGTTATTTTAGAAAGGATTTCTGTTAGTAACATAAGACTTAAATAAGGAGGAAAGAAGATGATTGGTCCAGTGGAAAAATCTTTACTAAAAGTTGCCCAACTGGATTTGGCAACAGGAATGACGATATTGAAAGTCTAATAATTCTCTGATTAAGAGATACAAACATCAAGCTTATAAAGACTAAAACCTGTTTTCAACTGATTATTAGATGGAACCATTATATCAATAAGTTACATGGATATGGATGTATCTGAAATGCCCCTCAAACAGTTTTTACAGTGTTGGGTCTAATTACCCCTTTATAAATTCAAGAAAGCAGGTAGCACACAAGCCAAATCTTTGTCTTCTTCCATTAAAATATACTAAGAAAATACACATACTTCTTAATTTACAGTGGGATTATATGTCAAGAAAACCATCAAAATATGAAAATATCAAAACTGAAAATGTATTTAATATACCTAGTCCACAGATCATCTCAGTTTAGCCACATAGTACATTGTTGAATACCTGTTCCTCCTCACAATCATGGAGCTGACAAAGAGAGATTGTTCCCAGCTAGGGCATATGGAAAATTGTAGTGCACACTACTATCCTAGGCAATGACCAAAATTAAAAATATGATGGATACTGAGTGCATAATACTTTCAGGCTGTTGTGAAGTAAAAGCAATCATAAATGTAACCAACATGAGTAGGAGGCTGCCTATATATTTAAAAGAAAATGAATTGATTGCACCTTTGAACACTTCAATGGGTGAAGAAACATCCCTGATACATGAAATATGAAAATCAACTTGAAAGAGAATACATGCTGCTATAAAAAGTCAAAGGGGCTGGGGATATAGCTCAGAGGAATAAGCGCTTGCCTAGCAAGCGCAGGGTCCTGAGTTCGATCCCCAGTACCGAAAAAAAAAAAAAAAAAAACAGGAGCCAAGCATTGTGGAAGCTCTGGAACTCAGAAGAATTAGTCTGAGTGTCACAATGTGGAATTTCTGCATCTCTCCTCCCATTCAAACATTGGGCCAACCTGCAAGTGACATCAGTGTCTGAGCACAGGAAGCCGTAATGAATGTGCATACTTAGAGTAAGGAGCAGCTAAAGACTTGAATGGGTACTAAGGCTCAAGGAGAACAGGGTAACTCCACATCTAGAAGATAAACCTGCCAACAATGCAGGAAGTAGAAATTCTGCTACACCTTCATTAAAAGAGAGACATGCTATGAACATGAGACAGAAAGCTCAGCACATAAAATGTGCCCTGGCACAAATAATAAATAGAACAAATAAGGTTTTAGAATAAATATCATACATTTCCATTGAGAAGTATAACAGGGTATTATGATTATTTTAAAAGTGAATGGAGAAATTGAATATTGTACTGTACAAATGACAAAACTTTAAAAATCAAATATAACAGCTGTGTAGATTTGAGGAGTTGTCCTTACCCTCCTGGTGTATAAAAGAACAAAGCATGCAAAATTTGTGAATATATGCCAGATAATGTGCTAGAACTTTTGAAGGGAGAACGGAGAAATAACATTTCAATACTTCACAGAACTGAACAATGGTATATTTCTAAAATGAAAGATCTTACCATAGTTAAATGTAATTTAAATAAAAACTGCACAAAGAAATATCATAATGAAATTTTAAATGGTGAAGGGAGCACCATCTTGGACTAGCTCATGGGAGTGAAAGGGTATAAATCAGATCACCAATACATAGGATCACCAATATCACCAGCTAGTCAACCTCAGGTTCTCATCAGGATCCTTGGATGCAAGAATCTCACCTTCCTCAAAGTCCTTATGGAAAATTACACCAAATGTTATTATTAATTTTTAGGGAAAATAAATATATTTTCTCATTTTTTTTAGTACATGGCTATTTTCCTATCCATAATGGAGTCTGAGAGGATTACTGGAGCATACCTTATGTGAAGTTACATAAATAAATTCTAGGAAAGGAAATGGAATTTAAGAAATAAGACTTAGCAAAGTCAATAAAATGTATTGGCAAGCTGAATTAGGCACAAATCACAGACTATTAAATTGAAACTAAGCTCACATGTGATTTTGATATAATATAATATTAATAGATATGCAAGAAAGAATGGCTTATTAATGACTCGCTATTTTAACTTCTATTACTTTTTCCTTTATTCTTAACTATCATCTTACTTTTAGGTGCTCTGGGACTAAGGTACAAGGGAAACCTTTGATTCTTTGGAATCCTATTGCCTTTTCAATCCCATTACATTGTTGTTGGATGTTTAATTTACTTTCATTGTTTGTGCTATGATATTGGACAGGTTATATACTCTTTTAGGGAACAGAATTTATCAGTTCATTAATTTAATAGATGAAGTAGAACAGTGTTTTGAAGGTGTTACATGATTAAAGAACAGAGTGTAACTTTCTGTGTTAGCAGGTACACCATGGAATTACCTAGAAAGCAAAGCTGATGAAGCTAAATAAAGAAATACACAAGTGAGTCATGTTGTTATGAAATAATTTCCATGGTGCTGAATGAAAAATCCTTACCACACAAAGCCTGTGCTGTTTTCCTTGACGTGTGTCCCCCCACATGAAGAACCAGCTTCTGGGCTGGGGATATAGCTCAGTGGAATAAGCGCTTGCCTAGCAAGCGCAGGGTTCTGAGTTCGATCCCCAGTACCGCAAAAAAAAAAAAAAAGAACCAGCTTCTGAACCTGCTCACTGAAAAAAATTCAATATTGTGAAAAATCACAACTCTGTCAGACAAAGCTTTGCCACCCTCCAGTGCCCCAAACTCAAACTCAAAGTATGCAGCACCAGAATAAATTCTTCTTCCATAACAGTAATACAAAGAAAAATATACAAGAATAACAAAAAGACCTAGGCAAAGAAAGAAACAAATAATATTAGAAAAGTATCACTGAGAGATAATGAACATGTGCACCAAACACTTCACCACCATGTAAGAAAGATAATGTGTCCAACTCTTCTGTGAAGTAATAACTTAAACTAAATACATTAAAGTAAGTGATGATAAGATGAAGGGGTATGTAATTAGCTAAAAATAGCTCGGGAAGGAAATAGTATAAAAACTAATCACAGAAATGTAGGTTAAACAGAAATAGCTATCAAAAACTATAATAAGGTTCACAGGACATAAAAATTGAATGCAAAATTAAATAGAAATAAGCCTAGCACAGAGGCACGTACCTGCAATCCTGGCTGAGACAGGAGGATCACATAAGGTAGAGGCCAGCCAGGGCCACATGTGTTCAAGGTAAACCTGAACTATATAGTGCGACCCTGTCTCAAAAATAAATTATGATTTAAAGAAGTAAGAAAAGATGGAGATGCATCCTCTATAATCAGAACCATTAGAGAAAAAAATCATGTGAATCAATATTTAAAGATGTAACTCAAGGAAATATTCCCTTAATTAAAAAAAAATATTTCTACATATTAACCTGTACCAAAATACTCAAAATTATCAAGTCCTAACTGCTTCATAATAAAAGCACTATATTTTAAAAATTAAAAAAATCTTTAAGGAAACCATGAGCCACAATCAACTCACATAGTAGATGTGGAGGAAGAAAGAAAATAATACAGAAAAGCCTAGGTACAACTTTTCAGGAGCAACAACCTGCACGGAGGATAGCTGGGCAACATTTACAAATCTCTTGAACACAGAAAGTTACCTAAGTATCTTACTTTTAGTTCAGTGTAATCACTTATAACATCAGCTGACAAGTGCTCTTGAACATACAGAAATTCAGGAAAGATTTTCTTATGTGAACTGGTTGAAGATTCCAGCTGAAGATCAACGCCAGTCAAGATCTGAGTGGGAGCATACTGCTAAAGCACTGGCCAGATGCGACATCTATATTTAAATGTGACAACAACAAACATGATCAGCAGGTGATGAGACAAACATATAAACAGTAAAACTTGGGAAAAGTAAAATGTTAGTATTAGGGATAATTAAAATACCCTTATAATTTAATTAACTGAAGCATACACCTATTTAATGTATAAAGATAGATATTGCAGAAGAAAACTAAATAAGAGGGTTTTGTACATGAAGAGTGATGGTCATAGTAGACTACTCCTCATTAAAATGTCTAAACTGTAACACTAATATTAGAAAGGTAAAAAATATATAATATTTCATATGAATTATAATTATAAACATGTAAAATAACCTCTTCCCCTAAAAAAGCACAAGACAGTATTTCAAAGAGCTATAAAAGGATTGACGTTAACCTGAATTTGTTAGCTCTATCTTTAAAAAAAATTTACTTTCAATGTGATTGAACTGAAAGTAAAATCTGAATGCCATTAAATTCAAGATATATAATACACCATCGTACTTGTAAACAAATATGTTTTATATAATTAAAGTGTTGAAAATTTTAAAATTAACAAAAACAGACTAGAAAAACCCAAAACTAATGAAAATAAGGGTCACGATTTTAGTATGAAAGAAGTTTGAGTTGTTATCAAAACTCCCTAAAAACATAAAAAGAGTCTCTCACTAGGTAAGCTAGAAAATTCATGCACATGAAAAAAATAAAAGTAAGGAATAGAAATATTTATTCTCCAGATAGCACTACATTAACATTCTCAAACCCAAAATGCCAGAATGAACTAGAATAAATGAGTAAAAATACATTAATGGTAGATTTTATCACCTTGTTCCTGGCATTCACATAAGGTAATTTGGGGAAGTTCGGTGTGGTCAGAGTATAGAAGAATACTAGAAAAAGTTTATCTCTGAAAGCTTATGGCCGCAAAGTGTAGTATAAGCCTGAAGTAGCAAGAAGAGTGTGACATTTTCAAAAAGCTTAACTGATCCCAGATGGACACGCCTGGAGAAAGACTCAAAGAGCCCAGGGTGAAGGGTGAAGAGAAAATGTAGATGATGGGACAAAGCTTATTTATGATGCTAAACATCTATGCAAAGAAGATGAAGTCAGTGAAAATAAATCTAAAAATACAAAAAAATGATTTACAAGTAAAGCAGACCACAAAGTATAGGGAGGATATTTCAAGGTATATGCGATTTAGAGGGGAAATATATGCCTTACAGAGGAAAGAGAAGAAAATCGATAAAGAATAAAAGAGAACCACACTTTATCAGTTAACCGGTAGAAATGAAAGGGAAAGAGTGATGGCAAATCTAATAAGGTGCTGAAGACAAAAGAAAACCATGAAAGCAAACAACTCACAAGACATTACCACTTAAACACACAAAAATTAAACAAGCAAGTACACCAGCGCACCTAGAATTTACTTATTAAAATTAACAATGCCATTAAAGCACCCTAATTATGTTAAAACAATCACAAAGCTAAATTCATTCAAAGCAACCACAGAAAGTCAGGAAATATTTCACATATCCTAAGATAATTCTCATACCCTAAAATAATCACAAAGCAGGAGGAAATTGAAAATTATCCAACAAAACTGAACTAAGGATTGAGGATCAAAGGAATGGAATAGAGAATCTAGGAAATCCCAAATATATCTAACTATTTGACCTTAGAAAAAGGAGCCAAAAACATACACTGGAGAAAGGATAGTCTCTTTAATACATAGTGATGGAAAAATTGGCTATACACATGGAAAAGATTGACTCTAGACCCATATCTCTATGTACTGGACTAAAATGAAAATGTATCAAAAAACTACATGTTAAAAGAGAAACATTTCATCCTGGAAGGTGAAATAGGCAAAACTTCTAAATTTATACGTGTAGAGAAGTCTGAACACAAACCCAGTTAACAGGAAGTAGTATGAAGAATCAACAACTGTAATCATATCAAATTAAAAAGCCTCTGCACAATTAAAGAAAGAATAAAGTGAAAAGGTAACCTACAGAATGGTTACAAGTTTTGACAGATCTGCCGCAGGAATAGGATTAATATTTACAGTATCCAAAGAACTCAAAAATATTAGATCACTCTAAATAAAAAAGCAATAAAATATGGGCAGCTGAAATGGATGGGTACCCCTCAGAAGAAGTACAAAGGGCCATTAAATGCATGAAAAAACATTCAATATCACTTGCCATTAGAGAAATGCAAATTAAAATAACACTGAGGATCTATGTTAACCTAGCAGAAATAGCCACATCAAGAAATAAAAAAAGAACAAATGCTTGCAGTGACAAAGGAATTCTTTGAATTATTGGTAGGAATATAAACTAATACAGCCACTATGGAACTCAGTATGGAGATTCCTCAAGAACTAAACGTAGAAAGTTTGTTTCACCTAGGTATTCCCTTTCTAGATATCTTTCTGAAAGAGTTCAAGACATAATATTGCAGTGCTACTTGCATACCCATGTTAATAGCAGCATAATCTATGATATGTTAATCTTGGAAGCAGCCTATATGTTCATCAATAGATGAATGGGTAAAATAATGGAGTATTTATACACAACAGACTACCATTCTGCCATGAAGGAAGATAAACTTGAGTAATTTGTAGGAAAATGGATGCACTTTGCGACTATAATGTTAAGTGAAATAAATCAGACACACAAGCTTAAATAATGCATGGGCTCTGTTATATATAAATCCAACTTATAAATAAGGAGCAAAATATAAGATCAATAATAGGAAATCAGGAGACAGATCTTTCTCAAATGGGAAATGGATCAAGATGTGGAGGGAGAAGGAGAGGGAGAGGGGAAGGAGAAGACTGTAAAAGAATTTAGATGAGTTATGTCCACATACCAACTCCACATCTGGAATTTAAATATTATCTACTGCAAACTTGACCTGATAAAATTATTCTAAATGACAATATGAAGTAAAGAGAATTAATCAAATATATAACATTATTCCAATCAGCTTGAGTCTAAAAAACAATTTTTTGGGGAAAAAAAGAATACAAATATGTAGAAATAAAAGAGTTGATTCAACTTTTTAAAGAAATGAAAAAAATCAGTAAAAACTGCAAGCATTCATTGAAAAAAGATTTAAATAGAAAGTCAAATAAAAATGTAATGTAATGCATTAACAAAGGTTAGAAAAACAATTCTGAATGTGAAAAATGATATTAACAAAAAAAGTAATAATATTTAAACCAGAAAAGTGGACTAACATTCATATTTCTAAATTTTCTCAAAAAGAAAATGATGGAACATTTTAATATTTAAAACTGTAATTTAAGAAAGCATTCAGTAAATAAAAAAAAAAGATTGAATCTCTACTGGGTGTAGTAGTTGATTGGTTGTGTCAACTTGAGGAGTTTAGAAGTTTAGCTCAATTGTTTCAGTAATTTTATAGCCTAGGGTGTAGAGGACCCACCTTATGGTGGGTTTTCATCTGATGGCATAAAAGCGAAATGAGGAAGGACAGATGGGCTGCTATTCTTTGGAGGAGCTTCAGTCTTTGCCTTCAGCTTCGACATCATCTCCAGGATTCTAGTACAGATTCTTTGTCTTCTGCCTTGGATACTTCAGCCTTCCAGTGTAGATTACCTCTTCAGCCTTCTGCTGTAGATTCTTCAAGCTTCCACTACAGACCCATCAACCTCTTGATAGGGAGTTGCATTGAACCTGCAGTGAGTGGCAACCTTGGGCTAAACCCTTTATCCTGTAGCATGCAGAAATCTTCTGCAAGCTTCTTAATCCAACTCTGGGTAACCATTGTAAGCCAATCGTGTAATTTCTTATACTTTTGTATATCTTGTGTTATAGATGCTACTCCAGTACAATCCTGACTAATACACTGGGTAATTGGAAGAAAAAATCTGGAATAAGAATACACAAGACTACTCTGAGTGGAATTATTAGATTTCAGAGGTAAAGACAAAATCCTCAAGAACTATAAAGAAAATGATCAAAGAATATATTTATCAAAATTTTAGACTGCTAGCAACTATTGGTTTATAGAAAGGAACAGTTAATGTTTAATTGTTTGATCAATCTTGCATACCTATATCTGGTAATCTGAGCAAGTACTTTGAAGATAATAATAAGTAATACAACAACCATCGTTGATTTCCTATCATCTGGCTTTGAAATTCTGTATCATTTTTATAGTTTTGTGTTTGTTGCTTTTGTTTTTGTCTTTTTTTTGCTTTGTTTTTATTCTTTTTAAAATAAAAAATAAAATTAAAAAAGAAAACAAATATACACAAAAGGCAAGAAGTAACAAAATTTGAAAAAAAAGTGAAACATAAGCATATTATTTATCAGGGAAGTTATCATTTAAATACCCAAGCCATAGAAGGAAGTTTGAATTTGCAAGGACATTAGAAATTCATAACCCTGCTTACAGAATCTTCTAAAGAAAGAGACTTATCCGACAAAGCAATGAGTGATAAAATTTGAACAGAAAGACTGATGTGAACATTTTAAAACATGTACATTTATATCTAAGACTTAACAAATGAGCAATGGTGGAAAACAAAAGCTAACACTTAAAGGAAAGCCTGTGTTGTTACTTGTTTCTTTTTTGTAAGAATCTTTCTAGGTTATGTTCTCTACTGAGTGACTACTTTGAAGACATAGTGCAATCACTACTGTTATCCTGTTTTAATAAGTAAATATGTTATATAGTACAAAACTGCTGCATGTTTTGACAGAGTAGAAATAACAAATATCAACAAAATATAGAAAAACCCCCACAAAATACAGAAAAATTTCATTAAGATATAGGGAACAAAATGCCCAGACTTTTAGATGTCTGGTGTGAGTTTGTGTTCTCTAAAATTGAAGAATGAATTTTAGGAACAATGGAGGTTAAGAGCAGAATATACTCATAGGGAGAAGAAAGCTTCTGTCTGAGAGAGAGAGAGAGAAGGGATCTCTAGTGAGTTGCCAAGGAATCTGCCCCTCCTAGGGATTTACACAGCAAAACACAAGGTGAGGTGGGTCCAAGGGGGGGAAAAATGGGAAATCGCTAGGTGGGCATGAGGTAGGGCAAAACTATGGCCAACCGATAAGATTAGGAGTACAATTACTCAGGTACTGATTAAATTGGAATCAAATGGGGAAGCAAGTCACCTAGAAAGAGGGCGTGAATACAGAACAGGGGCTTTTCTACTGGGGGTTTGGGTTAGTAGCTCTTCCTGGCTTTCTCAAGGTGATTGCTATCCACTGTAGTGCATTGACAACTGGTGGTCAATTTATAACCCCAAGCTGATCTGAGTAAGCACGGTGCCGCTTGTGGGAGGCCCACCTGGGGACTGTTGCCAGCAGCATAACAGGCAGAACTGGAGTAGAAGTTAGGCTGTTGGGAGCTGGAAGAAGCTGCAAGGAACGGCTGGTTCTTTTGGAAGACTTTGTTATGCTGGCTTTCCTGATGAACTTGTCTGTTTTCATCCTCCAAGGAGCTCAGGACATTGTTGGCACTGAAAATAGATTCAGTTCACTTTGGGGGAGCTCTGGTCCTCATTTTGAGCATTGCTTCCTGGCTCCAGAGGAGAAGATGGCACACTGCTGGTCTCCTGGAGAAGCTTGCTGCGTTGGCTTTCCTGGTGGGAACTCAGCTTTCCTGATCATTGAAGGAACTTGGGACCTCACTGTTGCTGAGGATGGCTCTGGTAATTTTCAGGGGAGCTCTGGTTCTTACTTTGTGGGTTGTCTCCTGGCTCCAGTGCAGATGCCTCAGCCTGCAAGCATAGATCCTTCATCCTGCTGGCACAGACTTCCTACATTCCACCACTGACCTTTGGGCCTTCCCAGCACAGATCTGTGAAATAGGCCTGCATGAGATATTGTCATGGGCTCTGGGCCTCCAGTTGGACTCATGGGAGGCATTGTTATGGGCTCTAGGTCTTCAGCTGGACTCATGCAAGACATTTCTGTGGGATCCAGGCCCTTGGCTAGATTCCTTGGTCTTAGTGTGTGGACAGATTTCCTGCACTCTTTTGTATATCATTATTTGGGTGACTATTATAAACAGTCTTATAAAATGTGTGTCCCGTATTATATTGTTCTCCCTTGCAGAATAAGCCCCAAACCAACACACCCATTTAGAATATAATCCCTGGTGTTTATCCTTAGGAAGTATGTGGGTACACTTGTTTTATCTGTGGGTACACTTGTTTTATCTGTTGCTTGAGGTCTGGCCCACAGCAGAGGTTCGTGTCCCTTCCACAGTTCCAAGGTATCTTGTCTTCTGCCCTGGCTCCTTCCAGGGCCTATCCCTATCTGATTGCCTATCACATTTTATCTAACTTAGCTGCCTATAACAATTGTAGTATAAGAAAGTTTAGCTTTAATGGACACTAAGAAAAAAACCTCTAGTAAAGTGAATTGAAAAAGATTAAGAAAAGAGGAGATGACAAGCACTTGATAAAGTAGAAGCAAAGCAGTTTCCATTAGAAATACAGACCTCTCTAAATACCACATGGGAATATTCTTAAATGAAACAATATATGCATCCTATAAGGAAAGAAGCACAGCAAATATTTTTAAAAGGGCAGTGATGATATAAGTGATCAAATCTATCCTTTGTATCAGTGAATGAATGGGTTTGAATGAACTAATAAAACATAAAATGCTTACTATCAGTTCACAAAACAAAACTTCATGCTATGTATTTCAAAAGAATGATGTCTAAATTAAAGAAAACCAAGAATACTAAAATCAAAAAATAAGACAGAAGTATGAGGTGAGAATGGAACAAAGAGAGAATAATTCTGACAATTAAATGTGAAAAAGAACATGTTTTAATGCTAAAAGCCCCATTCACAATGACAGTATATTTACAAATGGTAATTTATCAAGTAAGACAATGACTTTCATAATTAAAATGTATAAAAGGTGCAAGTAGACATATCAGTACACACATGAGTAATAGGATGTTTTCATGCAGCACTTTAGAATAAGACAGATCAACTGAACAAAATGTAATCAGAGATCAAATGATGCAATCAATAGGATAAATGTTATGGATATGTACTAAACTTTACATCCTCATAATAGTGAATACATCTATTTCTAAAGTGGCACACCTCATTTTGATAGACTGACTAGATTGTGAAGAAAACATCAATTTTAATAAAATAACTAAATATACAAAAATTTGTTTAGAATGCAGAAAAACTAGAAATTTATCACTATGATACCAATTCCAAGTAACACAAATTCAGAATGGACTTTTCAGGTGGAACGAACTTTATAGCAAAATTTAAAATACCAAACAATTGTAAACTATTGTGAAAAACATAACAACAAAAACATTACATATCATAAGCTACGGATGCATTTAGAGCTGTGACCAGAGGAAAATGTATAGCATTAAATCCTATCTTCATAAATCTGAAAGAAGAAAAAAATAACAAATTAACTCAGAAAACTAGAAAATGAAAGAAATCAGAAAAAAAAGAACAAGGAGGAACAACAGAAATAAAAGATTAAGGGGGACAATACAGAAATAGAGCTAATGAATAAGCTAAAATTGTAATTTTTGGAAAAACTTCTAAAAATAGACAATTAGCTAATTTAACCAAGTAATAAAAGGGGAGCACCGGAATTAGAAAAAAATATCAGAATAGTGCTGGGCCTGGTGGCACATACCTATAATTTCAGCACTTGGGAAGCTGAGGTAGGAGGATCATAACAAATTGAGACCAGCCTGAGCTACAAAGTGAGGCCAAGGCCAGCCTGAATTGCATAGAGAGACCCTGTCTCAAAAAGAAAACATAAAAGCTATGAGAATAGGGAAATAAGCTTTGAAACAAAGAGAATTTTAAGAACCGTAAAACACTAAAAAGCCTCATGCAATAATTTTGAAAATCTAGATGTAATAAGTGCTTAGAAAAATATACAATATATGAATGATAAGTGAATGTTATGGTCAAGAATGATGCCATTCAATACAACACATATATTAGGAAAGAAACGTAAGGCATTCCAAAATTTTATTATTTTTTTGAAATACAACTTTATAAATCTGTATTAAGGGGGGATCTCATCCTAAACACGTACTTCATATGCACATGTACGATAATCAACACCTCCTACACCACAAGCTGGGTTGTGAGTATTTGTTTGACTCTTTACGTGTTGCATAGTGCAGTCACTTTGCCCTTCCCGTTTTGTGCTGTGAGATGAATGACTACACCGCCGATGTGAGGAAGACCTATTGAAGAACGACATGGATTCACCTTGCAAATATGTGAAGCGTTAATGACCACTTATGTAAAATTCCCCATAGGCTGTTCATTAAGCCCAATCAGGCTTCCTGCTGCGGGTCTTCTGAAAGCCACTGTGTCCTGGAAATGGGACTCCCACTGGGAAGGAAGGACATTCAAACTGACTCTGTGCCCTCAGGGTAGGTGTCCCGTGAAAGGGCCCATGAGAGACCATGACTTTCACATCTGAGCATCTGAATATATTTGCCTGTCTTTTCCATGTTAGGTAGCCTACAGCACTCCAATTACCATTTTTAAAAGCCACTGTATTATACTGAAGGTCATTAATATTTGATGGAAAGTTATTGGCCAAAATGTAGTGAATCTTTAAGTATAACTGATAATTATTAAACTATTACTAATATTTACTAAGCATGTATTGTACGCTAAACACTCTAAAAGCTTCATTTGTATTATCTTATTCAATCTTCACAACAGCTTTATTAGAACACTGGACCAAATTTTCTTTGTCTTTTTTGTTTTTATATTGCTGACAAATTTTCAGTTTAAAGGATGTCAGAGACAATGTAAGTTTAATCTGTGGTTCTGCCTACCATTTCTCCCAACATCTCATATTAATCATAATTTAAAGTTACTCCATGGAATTTTGAAAATGGTTACAGAGACTTGGGATTATGTAGAGCACACATGATTACAAGTCATGGAGCCACTGACACATATTTTGAAAAGATGCGTATTCGGCGATTTAGGATCTGGCAATATGAGACGATAGTTTTTCTGTCCTGCTGGCATTAAAAATATCACGTTTTACAAAAGATATTAGTTCATCATATAAAAGTGGGAAAGATTTTCTTCTCAGCTCTAACTCTAACAACTGAAGAAGAGTGGAAGCTGCCAATTTATGCTGCAGCATGAAAGATGGGGTGACAAGGGACCTCTTCATGTGTAACACATATAACAGGAAACGTGTGAGACTGTTAAAAGTTGTAGTGTCGAGATACTTTCTATTATGGCTCTTTCAGGTTTTAGCTCATATAGAGGCTGACAGCACAGGTAGGCTTACCTTATGTCAGTGAAAAACTCCAATAGATTTGTCTCATATTTCATTGCTAAAATTTTATTTCTACCTTCATTCAGTGTTTAATAAATCTCCAATTTGAAGGCTGTGTGTGTGTATAACTACATATGTTTTTGCATATATAAACATTTTGTAAGAAGGCTTGAGGAAGCAGAAAAATGACATATGTTACCTTGAAAAATCACACAAGGAGAGTAGATGAAAACTTCCCATCCTTGATTTGCCCTTAAAAGTTGGAAATTCAAAAATTATAATGGTGCCAACTGAGAAGTCCTTAGCCTAACAAAACCTTTGTGTAAGTTGATTTAAATGGATGGACACAGAGTGGACATGATCCTTCTCAATACTCAAGGGACAACTCCGCATATTCTCCAAGACTGACAACAGAATGAAATGGAAAGAGTGTGTAGTTTGTGCAAGTTGGGGAAACCTTCCGAGGCTAAGTTCTTTCCTCTCTGTAACAGGGAATCTGATACCTATGTTACCTGACACTGAATAGTTGGAATTAGATGAACTAATGACCACTGTATTCAGTGGAGTGCCCATTGTAGCTGTGATTGTAAGCAGGATCCTATTAAACAATCAGTAGCATAACATTATTATGCCCTTTCTAGAGCACTAGTGAAGCTGGGAAGACACACAGAAATTCTAACCACTTGGACACTTTGCCATTAGTCTGAAAATTTCCCAAGGAGGGTGGTGATGCTTTTAGTTCTGTTAAATTAATTGCTTCATATGTATCTCATTGCATGAATTTGTTCACCCTTAGTTACAAAGACAAGATATATGTTAGTCTTTGGAGTACATCCACAGATTCAACACAAAGGTACATTTTTTTCTCACACATGGTGAACTTCAGACCATGCATACTTTCAACAGTCTCCCTTAGTTTTGCTCTTTCCTAACCACTCATTTCTAAAGATGCAGTACGGAAGACAGACAGTGCATCTCATTTTAAAAATCTTTCCTATGGTTACATCTCTTGCATAAGAATCATCAGTGAGACATACTAAGCCACAAAGCCACCTTTAGAAGAGATGAAGATGTTATGACTGACAATTTGCCTTACTGTCTCTCAGGGGCTACCAAGGCTGCCTGATACCCTGTTAAGTTTTAAGAATCTCAATCAGGAGTTGATAATTTTTTAAAAAAATCTTTTTGAAGCAGGATCTCACTATGCAGTTCAGGCTGGCCTTGAGCTCACTTTGTAGCTCAGGCTGGTCTCAAACTCATGATGACCCTCCTGCCTCAGCCACTCAAGTGCTGAGATTACAGGTGTGCACCACCACGCCGGGGAGGAAAATACTTTCTGTAAAGGGCAAGGTAGTGAATATTTTAGGCTTTACTTGAATGACTTAATTGTGTTGCTTATATCCAAAAGCATTCATAGGCAATACATACACCAACAGGTGTGGCTCATTTCAATGAAAGTTGATGCTGTAATTTGAATTTTATTAATTTTCACCTGTCAACAAATAATACTTCTTCCTCAAATTTTTCCAACCACTTAAAAATGTAAAACCACTTAGGCTGTCACCATACAAAAATAAACAATGGTTCAGACATAGCCTGAAAGCTAAGTTTATCAATATCTGATCTAGATGGAAACTTTGCCGTTACCCAGGATTTAGCACTTTCTCTATGAACAACACATTTGGCCACCTAGAAAGAAATAAATTTGCAAAGAAGTTTGGTCTTCCCGAATGAGAGGACTTTGATACCCTCCATCCTGAGTGTGCCACGCTAAAGCTAGGATAACCCTCACCTCTGTTACAGAGGCAGAATGAACAAACCACTTGCTTATTAAGACATTGCATCTCTTAGGCTTGACTAACCTCACAGCAAAGCTAAAATTTACTTCACCTTCCAAATGCAGAGACACTAGAACATTATATCTTATATTAAATAGTGATACCTTAACCTGAATTTATTAGACTATTTAGACTATTCATTTTAATAGTAAAATTTAATTTCAAACCTCTAAGTGTCAAAGGACTCAGAAAAAAAGTTATGCCAACTGTCTGTTTGAGGGAAATCTTTCCTCAATATTTTTCCTATTAACACAGAGTAAATAAAGTATGTGCCCAGGGCTCTGGAATCTAGACAGAACTGGCCCATAGCAAGTGTGAAATTTCTTTGAAGTTTCCTGTTTTATCTCATAAATTCATGCATATCTTGCATTTTATTCCATAATATATTGATTTGTTGTAATATAAAAATGGTTGAATTACTTCATAGTTCACTTTCTTTGAGATTTATGCTGAAATTTGAAAACCCCAGGAATTTGGGCTATATACTCTCTATGGAGTCACATATTCAGTTTGACACATCTGCTTGTTTACAGCAGTTTGAACTGTTTAAACTTGGCCAGAGTTACCAGTTCTCCCTGGTAGGGTACAAAGACATAAACTAGACTTCAAGCATCTGCCTCCCAGGCCTTGCAAACCTCCTTGCATGTATTATAAGTGCACACATATCACAAACTTCATTTAAGGGTTTCTTAATTAGGTGACACTGTGAGAGTTTACCTTGGCATATTTGCTACTTGAACTTCATTTTCTATGTCTGTATTAGCAATAAATTGACTGTCTTCAGACAAAATTATTAATGAAATTCTTTATCATGGCTAATATGCCTATATGTATAATGCAATGGATCCAGATAAATTTCTTGGATTAAAAATCCTAACCCCAATTCGTAATCTTATGATGGATATTGAATTTATCATATGCTATCTTTTTGGAAATCTGAATTCAGATATATACACACAGATATATACACTACATATATTAATGAGTTTATTTTATTGAGTACCTTAGGTTAAAATCAGATTGGCACAAATTCATTTATTTATGTTCTGGTTTCCATGCAGGTATCTACCCCAAACCTCATATGCTCGTTGTTGGCACTCTGGGGATGTATTCCCATCAGTGGATTAGTCTGCTCATCAGTTTAGATCTAAATGTGTGGTTGGGATGGGAGCTAAATCCTAGCTGTAGGAAGTGGGTCACTTGGGGCATGGCCTGGAAGACTATGTCCTTCTCTCCTCCTCTGATCGTTCTGTGCTTCCTGATTGCTTTGCTCTGAGCAAACCTCCTCTGCAGTGCCGCTCTACTGTGCCACCCTGCATTCAGGCAGCTGACAATGGACTGAGTTCAAACCTCTACAAACTCTGAGCCAAAAATAAGCTTATCCTCCTTTAACTTGTGGGTATTCAATATTTTCTTCCAGCAAGAATAAAGTAACTGAGACAATTCACCTTGCTTTACTGTCTTGAGAGAAATTATCCATTCAAATCACAGAAATGCTATTAGGAAATTCAAGAAAAATTCTATAACTATAACTAGTTTTTAGTTTTCAATTGTTTTGAGTGTGAAGATGCTGAAGAATCTGCTTTCCACCAGGAAAAGTTAAAAAGCAATTTATTATACATGTTTTATGCAAGTGCTTCATCATCCTGAATTGGTAAGAAGATACATATTATTTTTCTACTATGGTGGCCCTAACCATACTCTAAGATTTTAATTTTGAATGATGTCCAAAGCCAAGGGAATAACAGGGAAAGCAGGAGAGGACAATTCCTTACTATAGTGATTGTCTTCCTGGATTATGTCATCTAGGAAGTACGAATTGGATTGTTTTAATAGAAGAGGTAATGCTCCACTATGAGTTTTCTACAGAAGACATCTCTGGGTTGCTGGTGATTGGGCACAAACACATTCACAAGAAAGGAAAGGTAGCATGGCTAAGCAGGTTGCTATTCTCAGTGGTGTCAATAGATTGAGGGATATTTATGAATTTTTGCATCGAACTGTTGAGGCTAAAAGTGAGTATGGCTGTAAAGTTTGTACCTTAGGTGGTTTATTGCCTCACCATACACAAATCCTGATCCTGAGAAACTTGCCACTTAGAAATACTGGTACACTGAGTGTGGGTAATGGGAGAATGGATATGTATTGTATATATTTTGAACTCTGCAAAAATTTGAACTAAAGCATAATGTAGGCCACGTGTTTGGCAGTGTGTGAAAGGACTGAAGTATGTTATGTACAAATATGAATCTGGTGAAATGAAGTCCATTAATCCATATAACCAGTTGAATATGAAAAAATAGAAATAAAAAACCCATAAAAATAAAAAAGAAAAGCAGATTAAATATTTGAAACCACTTACCTGGCTTTGTCACGGAGTACTACATGGATATGTAAATGTATTTCCCATTTCTTCAGCTGTATGTTTACCATGGTTCAGAAAAATGGCTGAGTTGTCATTTTTAACATGACATTTTCTATGTTGTCCCTTGACGTTGGTTGGTAAACTTTTTCTTCCTGATCTTTGAAGCCCTATTTATTCTCAAAGGAAACACCTCCTTTCCTGCTGCTTCTGTGGTTCCTTCCCACCATGGACATTACATTCATTGTTCACCTAATTCCCATTCCTCACTTTCATTTCCAGAATTTAGCATCCCAGGTGCTGGGAGAGTTGACAAGTGATTTCTTGCAGCAGAAAGTTCATTTCCAGAAATTTCATTTGGACAGGACAGTCATCTCATTCTAAGTCTCACTCGTTCACTTCCAAGATATCTCTTGTGTGTAGTGACTGGTCAGTGTGAGTTTTAGACTTTGGCTTTCTTGTTCTAATGAAGGAAAACCTAAAGGGTACATCTCACTTCATACTTCCTATAAGTTAAAGGCCTGTGATGGGAATTAAATACAATTCAGTTTATTCTTCTGCCTATCATGCATTTGAATCTCCCACAGAGATACATGAAAAGAATGTTCTCAGAAAATATCCAACATGCAAATTTCTACCTCTGAGTCTGCTAAGGAATCCCCATCGCCATGTCCAAGAAAACACGGTATAAATTTTGTACTAGAATTATCCAGTAACTGGCTGCCACTGTGGACCTGGTAACTAATGAGACAGAGCACTGATGATCTCTGTAATAGCTGTACAATTGTCCTGTCTTTCATCAGTCCTGAAATGGAAGGACTTAGTGAGGAAAGGAAAGGAATAAGCCTGGGTAAATGAATCAAGACTGGAAGAGCGTCATCCTAAACTCAGTACAGATTGTTGGGCAATGAATGATTGAGTATTGATTAAGGAGAAGTAGAAGGTGATTAACCCTTAAAGGTTAAATCTAACAATGGAGGACAATTCTGGTAAAAGACAAATGGGTTCATCTCCAGTAAACCCAGAAGGTGAGAACCAGGCTCAGGTCTTAAGCAGAACCTTAACAGAGCTCCAACGAAAAGTAATTTTGAATCTATGAAAATCTGATTTGCCAGAGTCAGCATCTTAATGGGGAAGGAAACATGAGAAGAGGACTCCGCATCTGTGTTGACACGGGTGCACACTAAGAAATCTCCAGATTCTTCCTGTGCTCCAAAATCGCCTAGCTGTCCTTGTTAAAAGGTAGTATTCTCTCCACAGCCTTCCATTCATTTCCTCAAAACAATATCACATGAAGCTCGAAAACCATCAGGATATACCTCTCCTCCCTTCCTAGACACTAATAGGGCATCAGAAAACTATAACTACTGGATTATATCTAGCCTGAAAAATTTTTTTTAAATAAAAGCACAAAAACATATTAACACACAGACACAAATTAGCATAAAAAATAGTACAATCAAAACTGATCTACAGACAAGGTGACATGGGCTCAACAGTGGTTGTTGCTTTACCTGTTGATATCTTTGAAGTGTATATATATAAACCCAGATACAGACATGCAAAATTGGTCAGACAATCAATCCTCTCACCAACAGAAAAACACAAAAAACAAAAAACCAAAGACAAAAAAAAAAAAAAACCATCAATAGTTGCTGCTTTGCATATTGATATCTTCGAAGTGTGTGTTCAGGATAACACATACAGACATAAAAGATTGATCAAATAACCCGTAATCAATTATTTCTTAGCATTAAGTGGTATAACACAATAGTAGAACCATGTTAGCCCTCCTGCATATATGTATATTCATATATACGTACATACATTTTTGTCTCTTTCTTTTCTCCTTTCCCTCGTCCCATCTGTTCTTTGTTTTTGAACAGATTTCCTTCAAGTCTCTTAGTTTATATTCCCACCCTCAGGTTCTTACACCAGTGATACAATACGTTGCCTGCACATGTACCGCTGATTTATTTCACTTATGAGTATGGACTTCAGTTTTGACCACTTGCCTACAAAGTCCCCAAAACTGTCTTTCTTTATAGCTGAATAATATTCCATTATATAAAAATGCCACAGTTTTTAAATCCAGTCTTCTGTGGATGGACACTTGGGTTGCTTCCACATTTTAGCTATTACAAATTGCGTTGCTATAAACATGGGTGCACATATATCAGAGTGATATGATGTTTTCAGATCTTCTGGGAAAATACCCAGAAG
>PVLD010012608.1:11431-59588 GCA_004027595.1 Dinomys branickii | reverse complement strand
TGTCTGACTAAATTTGCATGTCTGTATATGGGTCCATACATCTACAATTCGAAGATATCAATGGATAAAGCAACAACTACTGTTGAGACCATATCACCTTGTCTATAGATTAGTTGTGATTGTACTATTTTCTATGATAATGGGTGTCTGTTTGTCAATGTTTTTGTACTTTTATGTTTCTAAAATAAAAAAAAAAAAATAAAAAAAAATAAAAAAAGCTAGCGTTAGAGATACTTGAATGTTATCTGTGATGGACATAAGATTAAGGTATTGCTTTAAGAAATTTAAACTGGCAATATTGGGTAGGAGGCAAAGAAAAATAATGAATTGGGATGTTGTATAGTAATGTAGGTAGTAATTTGAAGTTTGAATTTCACTGATAATTGAAAAGACAAAGGAATAAACCAGTGTAAATATTGATAGATGAGTGTATGCAAAGAGTTACTACTGAGTTCAAAATTTATTATTAACAGAATGTTGCTAACACTGACAAATTCAGGACACAGGAGAATTGTTGGTTAGAAACAAGCATATGCCCCATGTTGCTCTTGGAATCCATAGTCTGTTTCCAGTGGATCCGCTTTTGCGGAACCTGCCCTTGGTGTCGATAGCTGGTGTCTTGGTTACTTTTCTGTCATTGCTGAGACAAAATACTCAATGCCCAAAAAATTAAGGAAGGAAAGGTTTATTTGGCTCACAGTCTGTGGAGGTTTCAGTCCATACTTGGCTGGCTCCAAGGCAGAGTGGCACATGACAAGGGGCAACCGTTCGTGGCTATGGAAGACAGCAAAAGCAGCAAGAGCAAAAGGGAGGAGCAGCAAGGGCAAGGCTCTTTCTCTCCCTTATGTTGTATACAAGCTCCATACTCTAGGGCGGATGTAGCACCCACACCGATAATCCCAGCACTGGCCCATGGATCAATTGTAAACTCTAGAAGCCTGCCCCAAGACTGCATGAGGCTTTGCGGGGACATCCAGACACAAACTGTAACAGCTGGTAAGGAGATGCTTGGGTGGATTTCTGAGTGAAGATTTGTGATCAATGTGGCAAAATGACATTTCATAATAAAGATGTTATCTTGGAGTGAGATGTCTGTGCTACATAGAAACAGATAGGAAAGTAGGAGGCTGTGAGGGATGAGAAACTAGGAAAAGCCCAGAGAATTTGGGGAAACTTCACATCTTTGTGAGTTGTGGAATGAAAATGAAGAGCTGAGAAAATGTGAAGATATAAGGTTGTGGTAGAGTGTAGGCTATTAGGGTAAAACACTGCAGAGGTGGCTCAAACACAGGTAATAACAAAATTACCATAGACATGTGTGCAACACTGGGCTAGAGTTAGATTGCTTCAGTTAAGAAGCTCAAAAATGTTGACAGTATGTTGTTGAGTGCATTCTTTTTCAACACCAATAAAATCTACCAAGCTTATATATAAAGATAGGGGCAGAGAATATGAGCCACTATCACATTTGAGAATGTGGCTCTGTCACTAGTAGATTATTATGAAAAAAAGAGTATGAAATAGTGTAGCAGGATAGTGTTCAATTAATGGAGAGGAGATTTTAATGTATCCAAGTAGGTATCTGAAAACGGCACTAGGATTAGGATGAGGAGGATTCTGACTGAACTTCCTATTTCACGATGTATCTCGATCTCTGTCACCCCCACTCTCTATCTATCCATCATCCATCATCTATCTATGGATGTTAGCAGGAAAAATGGCAAAAGAAGGGTTGTATTGAAAAAACAATTGAAAACTAAGTGGGGACTGGGATGAGGATGGAAAAAAATTAGATTTAACAAAAACAAGAATTCAAAAGTATATGTTTGTGATGGTTTGGATCTTAAGTGTCCCCCAAATGTGTTCAAGGCTTAATCCCCAGGCTGTGGCGCCACTAGAAGGTCGTGCAAGCTTCAGGAGGGAAAGCGCAGTGGAAGAAAATGAGATCACCGGCAGTGTGCCATGGAAGGGGTATATGGGAGGCCTGGCCTTCCTCTCTCTCTGCTTCCTGGTGCCATATTGTCAACAGCTCTGCTCTACCACCTGCTCCCCGCCATGAGGTGCTGCCTCAGCACAGACTCAAAAGCAGTGCGCTACCTAACCGTGAACTGATATCTCCAAAAGTATGAACTGAAATGAACCTTTCCTCATTTTAACCTGATTATCTCAGGTATTTTGTCACAAGCATACAAATATGTTTATCACAGTATGGTACATATTTATAGAAGCATATTTTTAATAGGGGTACTAAAATAAGCATAATAAAAGAAGAAGCCCGAAAAGAGACATTGTACTATGCCTGGCACCTTGGGTCTTATCTCAGACTTAAAGCGTTGCATCATAATCAGACAAAAATCACCACCATATATTATGTCACTGATTCTCACAGCAATCCCAGATGACAACACTATTTCTGCCTTGTAAATGAACAGCCATATTACAGAAGGTCAAAGTTTTGTAGATAGTCTGAGGAATTGTGAAGTGGTAGTGTTGAATGCCTCAGCTTTAGGACCAATGAATTTGGACAATAGCTACAACTAAAGTGGAGAGAATGCAATCAAGGAGTGTTCAATTAATAAGTAGCAGAAGTTACTGCCATGTTAATCCTCTTGATGTTGGTGAGATAGACCCCTTTGTAACGTATAAAGGAAGAAAAATATCTACCACTTCCACGTAAAATAGAATTGTATGGTAGCAAAGTGCTTCTATAGAAGGCATCATTGCAATTATTTGGACTGGTAGCCCAAAGAAAATATTGGTTTGTGCGCATGATCTAGATCAGAGTTGGAAGACTTTTATGATGGTAAAACATGGATTTACAAGCTATGGAGTCACAACTAGATAACACAGAGCATGGTTATTTTCCAATACAATTGTATTTATACAATCAGTCCCAGAGTGAATGTGACCCACAGGTTTCATTTTGCCAACCCTTGTCCTGATATTTGTCCATCTAAAAGATGGAGAAATATTTTCATTTTGATATGGAGAGTCCCCAAACTGGACAGCCTTAGACCTGACCTGCTGCAATCAGATAACTACTCAATTAGTTATGTATTCATTATGCTAATCATTTAATTTAAAATTCTCTAATATTATAGATAAATTCTACTATAATAATTGTCTATTTATTCCCTTGCCTCTCCTGGTTTTGTGACACTGAATTTGCTTTGGAGATTAATTTTCCCTTTTTCACATTTCTCCTTTTGTTTCTGACTGATACAATATGTTGAGATTATTTGAAATGATGATACTATCTCTCAAAGTATTTGACATTGCGCCCAAGTTAGTGCCATGAATTTGATGAGCATGCATTTTGTTATCTAGACTGTTGACTAGAGAACTGTGGAAACATAAGAAGGCCAAAGTTTCCTTAAAGATATTACAAAAATGTTTCTAGGATGAAACAGAATATCAAACTCTTATTTAAAAGTTTGAGTTATGAAAGTGTGTGGAAATTTCAAATATTTTCATAGAATTTCTTCCTCAAAAGACTTATCCCATGTTTCCCCCAAACATCATGTTGCTATAACATAGTATCACATATTTAAGTAATGCCTTTCTCTGGAAACTGTACCGCCTAATGGAGTACCTCAGATGAAAACAAAGGTTTGTAATTGAAAGAAACCTTTTGGACAATCCCATTGTATTTCGTCTTAACAAGATACGTCACTGTTCCAGTATTAAATATCAATCTGACATTAACCATAATAGGCCACTAAGGTATGCTCATGAAGCGAAAAACAGATTTACAATAATTATGAATAACTTTTGTCAAATGTGTTCAGTTATTTAAAGTGAGCTTTGTGCCTCTCTGATGCTCGTAGTTTTTCTTTTGCTTTTTTCCCCTATAGTGCAAACTAATATATTGTGATGTGCATTTGAATTCCCTTTGCTACATAATGTTCATTAGGTGTAACATTTCATTTTAATGTTCTTCTATAATTTTGACTAATATAAAGCTAAAACTAGAGCTATCATTTGTCTTTTTAAAAAAACCTTCCACTTGCGTTTTACATCATAGCTGTGGTACCACACATATTGTTCAGGTCAATTGTTACTATCTTATTTACAATGTCTGGGTTTTTTAGAACTAGACCTCCTCAGGGTGAGGAGGGAAGAGCTAGAGGAACTAAAATACTAAGCATTTTTAAGCAATCAGAGTAGCATCTACCTGGGAGATATAGACCAACTCACATGGACCTTATGGCTGATGCCAAGTTGGAAAAGTGGGCAAAGGTTGATAATAAATGTGATTCACCTTCTTATTTGTTGCTTCAAGGCTTTTTGCTAACTATGAATATTATATCAAGTTAACTGTAGGTTGATTTGACTTGCATATACTTACCGTGGTATCCTTGCTCTTTGAAGCACATAAAAGTTTAGGGTGGGATTTTGGTGTCTCTATTTGGCTTAGAGAAACGAAGAAAACATTACCTGGAGAAATGAATACTTAACCGAGACTGTAAGACTAAAGTCCTGGGTCCAATCTCCCTACCTGAATCAGATGCCTTTGCTTTGTCCTGTGAAAACCGTCTGCATCGCTCATCTAGCCAGAGGACTGTTACTATGTAAATCAGGCGCTGATACAGATGAAAGCAAGTCCATTTCTGCTGCAAACAGTACAGCACATTTTATGGACTGAATCATTAAATACACCTGCTGGACCAAATAAACACATAATAATATATAAAGAAAAATTATGTGGGTCTTTTATTAATTTTATTCAATACCTTAGCAAAGCAACCAGAGCAAAAGAAGAAATAGTAGCTGAATCAAATCAACCTTCTAATTAAAATTTCTGAATTAAAAGAAAAATATAGATAACATATTAATGTATAGACATGGCATTTACTTCTCTTTTGGTTACTATTTTCCTCCTACATAATTTTTCTCCTTGTCACCACCGTCTTCACCCTAATCTTTGGCTTTCAGCCCTCAATTGGTTGTTTTCCATTACATTTTCCAACTAACCCACCATACAGCATTTCTTATTTTCTTTTAGATGCAGTCAGATTTCTTTCCCACTAAATCAAACTTTGGATCTGGTTGTGTTTTGCATCTAGATGTGCCCCTAAAGCTTTAGGCAGTTATAAGGTTTTTCTGGAGGTGGCTGAATCTAGAGTACGTGATTGATTCCTATTGCAGTGTTGGGATTGAGGGCCCTGGGATTAAGGATGGGTGATTGCTGGACCAAGCCACTGGTTGGATTGGCACTGCGCTAATCCCAGCAGTCTAGATACAGCATAAAAGGGGCAGAAAGATGCCGTTAAACTCTCTTTGTTTTTGCTGTCTTCTGCTGCCATAAACTGTTGCCCTCTGCCATGTGCCACCCTGCTGTAGAGCCATCTGATTATGGACTGAAACATCTGTAAATTATGAGCTAAATAAACCTTTTTCCTTTTAACCTTGGTTTTCAGGTATTCTGTCTGAGCACTGAGAAAAGTGACTAAGACAAATCTCATTTTCTAATTTATTTTTCTTTCTCTTCTCCTAGGTCTTGGGATGAGTCCAGGAATATGTTTTAATGCCTTCCTTCCTTCCTTCCTTCCTTCCTTCCTTCCTTCCTTCCTTCCTTCCTTCTTTCCTTCCTTCCTTCCTTCCTTCCTTCTTTCCTTCCTTCCTTCCTTCCTTCCTTCCTTCCTTCCTTCCTTCCTTCCTTCCTTCTTTTTTTGCCAATGGGACCTTGATGTACTGTGAGGAAGCAGAAGGTAGCATATTTAGACTATAGCCTAAGATTATATTAAAAGAATATTCGTGTTTCATTAGAAATGTTTTTAAAGTATTTTAGTCCGTGCAAGGCAGTAATGTTGATTCTATGGATCATGCTACTTTGTTACCTTGAAATTTTATGAAGCAGAGCTGCTCATTTTGTCATACAGTATTTATGAGGAAGTGCGCAGTAGCTTCACTCTGTCAGTTTCCTTACCTTTGTACTTCAAGGAGTAGGCTACATTAGAGGCTTTTCACACTGCTCTAAGTTATTCCATCCACTTTAGAACTAGCCTTATTTGTACCTGATATATGAATTAGATCGAGGTAAAACATTCTGTGATGAAGAGAGAAAGAGCTCATCCTCTTGCTCTAGGCTTCTGGTCCCTTTCTCAGAGCTCCTCAGGACCATGTTGGGTCAACATGGAGCTCTTAATGGATGAGATCATTCCCAAAATCTTCTCTAGGCCTGAATTTCTAAATATTGTCTGTGCGCCACTGTTCTGGCTCCTACAAACACTCAATACTTAATATGTGCTGAACTGAACAAAATGGGGTTGATTTGAATTAAATGGCACCATCCAGTCAGTAGCTCCAGAACTTTTCCTAGATAGATTCTCTCGCAGTGGAAAGGAACATTCTTTACTCTTTCTGCTCACCCAGCTTCTAGCTTCTGTAAAACTAAACACTCAGCTTCTTGCTCACATGATGCTAGAGGGGCACATACCTGGGTCCCAGGTGTAATTTAAAGTTTATTTGGCTTCAAACACAGATATTAGGTAGTTAAAAACAAACAAACTAGCTATTAATGAGACATAGCATAAGGTGAAGGATCAGATGATTTAAGAAAAGTGAGTCAACAACCCACTTTGACAGTGAATTATTAAATAAGTAACTTGTATTTTGTTTATTCAATAATATTTTCACAAATATTAAGTTGATTGTGATGTTTTAGAAATTATGTAAAATTTCCAGTGAAAATTAATGCCTGATGAAATTCTTTTTCTGATTCAAATTACACATTTGTAGGTTAAAATTTAAACAATTGAGAATAACTCAGGATTTTAGTCCTTCTATGTGAATGAAAAATTGTAAGTAGGACACTGGGCTGCAGAAGCAAAACATTTTTCTTGGAAAAAGGAGCTTTTTCTCACTTTATTTTGAGATATATATGATGGACTCTGTGGCTAGATATTATACAGGAGAAGTTTTAAAGTGTTATTTTTTTTAAAACTTAAACTCAAATGCACTTTTCTCATCCCCTCCCCCAATGGAAAGAGATGAACAATCGTAAAAAAAATATGGCAAATTTTTGTTTAATCTGAGTACTCAGAATGAAAAAGCATGGACAATTAAATTTTACAACTAATTACTAAGACTCGTCTTAAAGCAAGTAATTTTAACCTCATTCCTTCTTGAAATCCTGAGCTACTAACCAATTGCAAGCCTGTCAGGGTTTAATGTCATTTTCATTACTATTTTGCACAACTTCTGAAGCCAGATAAAAAATTGGTCATGAGAAAGTATGGGGGAAAGAAATGGATAAGTAGAAAACTGACAGAGGAATGAAGAACTCTATGAGTTCACAAAGAAGTTTGAGATTGAATTGTCTCTTGTAGTTCATTGGACTGCACTGTTCCCAAATGAATTCTTATTCATTTATTTCCCTGTTTTCTTAATGCATGTAAACCTTTTGTGAACTTCTCTCTCAGAAAAAAATGCTATGTTTTAGATCGGAATTAATACTCTTAGAAACGTGCAACCTTCTAATTGTATAATGCAAGCATTGTTTTTTTTTTTACTGAGAACTGATTGTAATGGTACATACGATCAGGAAATTCAGCAATAACCATGACTATTGAAATGATCTCTGTTGTCATTGATCAGAATAGAGAACAAAATTGTGAGGACATGAGAGTTTATTGAGCATAGTTAGTGTGCAAGCACTACAGTACCCACACCTAGTTTTCTGCTATTCCATTTTCATGATCTAGAAATAAAGAGAAAGAAATGATGGCTGTTTTTGATCTATGCATAAAGTTCATGACAATGGTCATAAAGGCCTCGTATTTCAAATTTTATTTTGCATTGTTTTGGTTTAATTGTAGTACATAGCAGTCTTAAATAAAGTCAGGCCATAATGATTAGTTCTTTAAGAAGTTAAACATGAAGAAATATTAATTGATCTTTTCAAGTGCCTGCCAGATCTTTCATGGTTCCAGCCTGCCAGATATTCTATGGTACATCCCTCCAGCTCAACAAAAAACTGAATTCTTTAAAATTCTATTTGAATTTCTGCTATAACTCATGCAAATTCTTCTTCTTAGAGACCATCAGTAGAACATCTATGAAAATTTTTCTCTGAACTCAGGTGCATTCTGAGACTAGCAAACCCACAAAATTATTCCTCATCATGAAATGCATTTAGCCTCATTTGCCACAGGACTGTCAGACAGTGCACAAAGTGAGACCACATTAATGTACATGCACGTTAAGTTAACTGTGCCTCATCATTTTTTGTTTTTACATTTTTCTATCTTCCAATATAGGATCACTGCTCTTTGGTACTTAACTCTATGTCTTTTAAAGTGTTGATGCTGGATGGCGGGGCAGTATCTATTCATTTATCATTTCTGGAACAAAATAAGAAAGCCCAAGTTTAGGTAATTTTGAGACTGTAGAAGTAGTGAGAAAATATTTATAAAACATATAATCAAGCTTGATCTTTATGACAGTTTTGATCTTTATGACAGTGTACATAACTGAAGATTTCCATATTTGATCACCTCTAGGTTGACATGAGTGAACTGATCATCCAGCCATAGGACTCAGTTACTGAAAAGGGATTCTAGAGATATACAATTCTTAGAAAAATCAAAGTGTGTGATACAAACCTTCATTACTTCACTAAGAACTGTTTTTCCTGTTATCATGAAAGTTATACTCTTAACTGACAGTTATCCTGTTAAATAATCAGAAGCCAAGAAGTATCTGGCACATAGTATGTACTTTGTAAATTTTGTCTATAGCCCTGTTCCAAATAAAAGTGGCAAACTTAAATAGACTTATTGATGACGGGCAGAGGGAAGACTTTCGTATGAGTTTCTGTCCACACCTTGTTTCCTAGGCAATAGAGTGAGAGATAGGAGGCAGCAGCGGTTTCCACAAATTGCATCGCTGAGTGGCCTCTACTCAAGTTTCTTGGAAGCTCTATCTCGGTCTCTTTTTTACTTGGGTGTCTTGGTTACTTTTCTCTCATTGCTGATACAAAATACCTACCACTCAGAATTAAGGAAGGAAATGTTTATTTGGCTCACAGTTTGTGAAGGTTACAATCCATACTCAGCTGGCTCCAAGACAGAGTGGCACATGGCAGAGGGTAACAGTTCATAGCAGAGGAATGTAGCAAAAGCAAGAAGAGCAAAAGGAAGGAGTGGCAGGAAGCAGCCTCTTTCCCTCCCTTACATGGAAGGCAAACTACTCACCCCAGGACAGGTGCAGCACTCAGACCCATTATCCCAGTATTGGGCTATGGATCAATCAGAAATCCAGAAAGCCACCCCATGACTGCATGAGGATTTGGGGCTCATGCCACTATAAACTATAACATTAGGTTTTCTGAGGAAACTTGTTAAGCTTCTACTACTGTAGATAGCAAAAAAAAAAAAAAAAAAAAATCATGGTGTCATCTAGAGTACAGCTTGCCTTCTCCTTGATGCATTGATGCTCTGGCTGCAGTGTTATACTCTGTGTATAGAAATAAGCAATTGCCTACAACCAAGGGCTGTGATGCATTTTTGTTGAAACAATAAAATAAGATATAAAATCTAAACCTCTTAAACAAGTCAGTCTTATCCATAGCTAAAATATAGATAGTATATAATAATTTTGAAGTATCTGTGATTGTACATTTGTCTAATGAATCAGAAACCTATCACTGGTGTAGGCAATAATGAATTACCTTAGTGAATGTGGTGTACTCTAAATTGCTTATCTGCATATAGTGAAACTGCATTCCTTTCATTGTTCAGTAGACACCTAAAAAGGTTTTCTAGGAAGCACCCACTCGGCCAGGAGCTGGGGACACCATGTCTAATGACACATGTTCCCTTTGCTGAGATTTAAATCCAGGAGTTAAAGAAGCAAAGGAGAGAACATAGAGTACTTTGATAAAAGTCATGCCCAAAGTGCTATGGAAACACAGAAGATTGGTAATAAAATAAGACATTGCAGCAACAACTAAGAGGCCTTTTTCAATTGATTATGTATTGGCTAGACCAACAGCAAGGCAAAGGAATGAATGGAGATTTAAAAGGGAAGATATATTTGAAGAAAAGTTTGCACACCATAAAGCTGGGAGCATCCATGGAGAGTAGTCTATTTTGGGTCTAAGGTGATTTGTATGATGAATAATATGGGAAGCTCCTAATGGTTTTAAGAAAGTATCCCAAACAGAGTTATAATTTTTAAAAAAATTACTTTGAAAACATTGCAAAAGACAATGGGGGGGGTAGAGCCAAAGACCATCAGCCATGCTAAAAGGATAACTAAAATTAAAAAGAAATCCTTTTGAAGGTTAACAGTTTGTGCTAAAATGTGAAATGAGACAATGCAAGCTGAATTATTGGAAAAAGGATCCGATAATGAAGGTATGGAATTTTCATTTCTTGGATTGAAAATATGTTCCTTAATGAGGGTATGTACGATGAGTTAGTGACACTGAGTGAAAATCATAGTGGGACCTGGTGGGGGCAGAAAAGGAGCAAGAGTATACACTTTCTGATGATATATACGAATGCTATTAATAAAGAAAGAAGAGAGTGAAGAGCAGGAATTAGTGAACAAAATTAGCAACAAGAACCTAGTAAAAGAGCAAACTTTTGAACTTTTCAGACAAAAGATAGCATTTGAGTTTCATTTGAGTTTGAAAGACAGTTTCTCTTTTATAAAAATGGAAATAATGACATTAACTTGTATGGTGCTGAAAACATAATCTCCAAATTGGTCTATACCCAGATTGCCTGGAAATCTTGTTTAAACTTCCAGTGTTTCTGAGCCAGCAGGATGGAGTGAGATCCACAAGATTTCACTTCTAATAAGTTCCCCAAATCATGGTGATATTGTTGGTTTGGGGACCACAGTAGGATGACCAGTAACCTAGGGAAAAATTTGAATGAAAATGAGTTATATAAAAAGAGTGGAAAGAGAAAGGGGAAAAGCACTGGAGTCTAGGCAGAAAAGGGTTGAATATGTTGAAATGGTCCTTAGAAAGTGAAAAAGAAAGCTTTTGAATAATGAAGTGACTCACATTTACTCTTACAATCAGATTTCTTAATTCTATAAGTGATTCATTTGTGCATGGCCTAGTGAACTACTTATGCATGTATTTATTGAATACTGTAGAAATCATGGTCTTACAGATGAAAAGCTTTCAAGCAATTGCTGTAGTTTGGATTTTGAATGTCTACCAAAGATCCATTTGTTAAAAGCCTGGTCCCAAGCGAGGCACTATTGCAGGGTGTTATGGGCTTTTGGGATGTAGGACCTTACGGGAGGCCTTGGGTATACCATTGAGGCATGCCCTTGAAGGGGATTTCCCAGTCCTTTCTTTATTCTGTTTCCTGCCACCTATGATCATTGGTTTTGCTCTAGCATAGCTTACTGCCATTGCCATCTGGCACAGTTCAAAGCATGAATCTGTCTAATTTTGGACTGAAAACTCCAAAATTGAGCACCAAAACAAGTCTTTTCTTTTCATCCGTTAATTATGATGAATGGTAACAGAGGTTAATTCTAATAGCTTTTTCTAGTTAAATGGTGATGATCAGGAACCACAATAGGGGCAGCAGTTGAAAAGACAAGGTGGACTTTAAAAGCATTTCAAAAGAAGCAGGAATAACTTAATGTTAAATGAACATTAAGTGTTGTTAACTCTGGACTAGTTATGCCCTTAACAGAAATATGAACATTACAAGTAGAGCTCGTTTCTGGAGAAAAGTCATTCTTTGAAATATTATATCAAAGAGAAAATTTCACTGGCATTCTGCCAATGGTAGAGTACTCATGGACCTCTATGTTAAATGTCCCCAAGGCAGTAGAAATGAGAAATTAAATCTAATCCACTGCTAAAGCCACAGGAATCAATTTGCTCATCAAGAACTTGAAGCACTGGCGGTATTTGGATTGTGTACTCATACACCGGAGCTTCAGATTTCGGCCATGAAGCAGTGACTAGTGTTGACAAATTCCAGGATGAAGCATTGGTAGGCATCTGAAATAGAATAAGTTTAAAAGGAATGAAATCGATGAGGCCCAGGAATCTTGTTTCAGTTTGGGAATATTCCCCATAGATTCTTAAATTGCCTAAAAAGTGAGCTAAAGAGAAAGGCTGAGATAACTGTTGAGGTCTTCAGTGAACTCTAGAAAGTGACCAGAGGGACAGCATCTAATATTTACAGTAAGACTAGAATATCATATATCACAGAAATGTAATCATCAGTTTGGTTTTCATTATATTTTTTTAAAGAAAGAGGCAGTGTAATCTGATGGAAGTAGTAAGAAGAAATTGTATTATTTCTCAGATTCCCTCTCACTTTTCAAATCCAACATGAGGAGTAGAAAAGCAGAACTGACTTGAGGGCTTGCTTGGCCACAAGGGCAGGAAGCTCAGAAGACCACACAGAAGGCAAAACAATGAATAGGTAGTTACAAAAAGGGTATTTTGTGGAAATTACAAGGTGGAGGTGTAGGAGAACTTTTTGGGCCAAGGGCCCCAGTCACAGAATGTGCAAAAAAGGGCGTGAGTGGAAAGATGCGTTCAGGAGGAGAAGTATGGTAATGACACGAATGATTGGTGGGGGGGGTGAACGGAAGGGCATATTTTGAAAGGTGGCTAATATACCACTCTTGGCACAGCAGACAAGGCAATTGGTTTCAATTTGCCCATATCATTTTTAAAGCTAGGTCCATTGCAACATTTGTTTTGTAGTTTTGAAATAACACAAGATAGCACTTAATCTAAAAAGTGTATATTTAATTGTTTTTAAGATTTGGGATTTTGGGTAACACTATTGAAGAATCTATGAGGTCATAGTGAATTCAATTGGTTTATAATTAGAAATTTAGATGTGATCTCAGAATCACAAAGCTCTACTGTTACTCAAATGCCAAAATATTTTTCCATTATACTTAAAAATAAACAATTTCAGATGTCCAGCTGGCTAAGTAGCTTTTCTGAAATTTAATTTTGAAAATATATCACTTTGTAAGGTGGTTTCATATAATGCATTGAGAAGAGAGTATATGGTTTTAATTTTACCCTACAGTTTATGTTCAGTATTTCTTTTCTTACCCTGCTTTTTAAATCACCTCTCCCAGATCTCTTTTGGTGAATGTTAGGACCAAAACATGGGTTTACAAAATTCCACTGGTTTGAAAGGTCAACATGTAAATGAACTAATTAGGTCAATGCAAATCACTATAGCACTTTCTGTTTTAAACATCACACGTTTTAAATTCTTTCTGAATGAAATAATCACCTGTATTGTTACCAGAGCTAGAATAGCATTAAAAAGATATTAAATAAGTAAGCTTCCAAGATAAATAGAAAACTAATTTGCAGATATTTTACAATGATAAAATAATGCATAAAATTTGAAAATTTACATAGCCCAATATTTACAAAATGGAAATGCAACCTCAGGGCCAAGAAGAGCAGGAAATTATAAAATGGGATTGAAAGAAACCAAGGAAATGATAACTTTCCATTTGTCTAAAAAATTTTTTCTGCTTTCCAAAACATTTTATTAAAACAACAGATGAGTTGAAAATAAACTCAACTAACCCAACCTCAAATAAGAAAAAAATTTGTATCACTTGAAGTATTGTAACAAATTAGAAATTGTAGTTTTATTGTTACTCTCATACTTATGTATATGTTTGTCTATATATCTGTATAGATACAGTTGAGCTTCATAGTAATTTAATATAAAAACAGCTCCCTTCAACCCTTTTGGCTATAGTATGAGCAATTGTTATACTTTTCAGGAATTCCTAAATTACTTAAGATTCATAGATAATTTCCAAAGATGAATATCAAATATAACTATCTGAGGCTCATGGGTAGACTAAGATTAACTTTAGGGTTTATTTTCACAGTAGTTTATATGTAAAAGTGATTAGAATAAATAAAATGCTAATGCTAATTTGTTTCTGCTATCATATATAAATGACTGAACAAATCTTTCTTAGCCTTGTGTCAGAGCATGAAACAGGGAAGCCCTTCTATTCTTTCTTACTGCTTTGAGCATTTCAAGGATACCAGATGCCTCAGTTCTGAAAATAATAAATACTTAAGTATTTTATTTTGATATGCAAATGAATCAAACCCTAAAATAAGATAATAAATTTGACATAGTTTCTTGCATGCTGCCCATTTTTAACATCTCTGTAGAAGTTTCACTTCTTTAGAAATCTTTAGTATATTATTTTTAGAATAGTGTAAAATCTAAGCATGAATAACGAATGAGAGTAACTTCTAATGTATTAATTCATGCGCCAGCAGCTGCCTCTTTTGCTGTTAGAGTGCGCTTCTGTTCTCAGTCCGGGTGAGAGAGCTCCTGTGAGCACACTTCTCTTGTAAACGAGACAGCTGCTGCTGCACGGATTAATACATATCAAATGGCTCCAGAGTAAACACAGTGCTATAAATTACTTGAGGCTCTTTGCTGACGTGATGAAGCCTGAGACGGCAGGAGAGCTGATGAGGTTCTTTTCCTCTACATGACATCACTGCAAGAGCAGAGAGGGAGGATGGATTTCATCACCTTGTTTCTGCTTACTGGCCAAAACATATCATCCGTAATGTTACTCACATTTCTCTGAGTGGATTCTTTTGTGTAAGGTTGTGTGTAAGTCTTTCATTTGTGTAAGTCTTTGTGTAAGGTTGTGGTTCTGGCAATTATTGGACAGATGTCCTTGTAGATGTAGTCTCTGTACAAACTTGTGCTGGTCTTTGTGTAAGGTTGAAGTTCTGGCAGGCTTTTGTAAAAGTTCTTGTTATTAAGCACTCATGAATTCAAGAGATTTCTTTTTTCATAGCCTCCCAGATTTATTCATTATTATCTTTGCTTGAGTTATTATCTTTGTCTGAGTTTGATAAAAGTGACTATTTCTGACAACTTTCCGAAGTTCAGTTGCTCCACTAAATTATATTTTATTGGTTATATCACTATCAACATATATTTGAAATAAATAACATGCAGTTACTTGAGCAATGCAGGCTAGTGTAACTGAAGCTCATTCAAAACCCTCTTCCAAATCTCTGGTGATTTTGTCAGGCATCTTTCATATTGTGGAACATGTCTGAGTTTCAGTCTGCTTTGAGGGACTATATATACTTGAAAGAACCCAAGCAGAAATTCAGTTAAGTGTACTACTTTTAACCACCAAATACTAACATTTTATGTATCAGGAGGTGATTTAAGAATGGTTCAAGAGTAGGAGAACTTGGGCTGTGTGGTGAGATCAAACACAAGAGCAGAGTACAATGTACTTTCTATGCCTCTTGTTGGATTTGAGAGGTGAGAGAGAATCTGAGAATCAGAGTACAATATTCATGTTGAGATTGGAGTTAAACACGTGTGGGGCAAATATGACTTTCAGACTAGATGATACCTAAGGATCAACTGCAAAAAGTTCAATAGACAAGAAAAGAAACATGCTAATGAAGCAATAATCATAGCAGAGGAATCATCTCACTTTCATGATATGGATTTAGTATGGCTATCTTGTTGTTACAGGTGAGGAAGCAGCATTGCAGTTTAGTAGTTTTCTTTCAGTGATACAAACCTAAACTGCAGAACCAGGATTCCAATGAATCCAGCTGGGCCTAACCTAAATTCCATCATTTTCTACTGTGCTATGGTGGTCTTCAACAATTCTAACAATAAGGAAATGAACAATAGCTTTCTCAGGACACCTACAGTTCTCAAATGTAGACGTCAACCTAAGCTGACTTTAACAAAGTTATATAACTAACTCTTGCAGAGCAAAGAAACTAATTTCCTGAGTATTGTCAAGGCTGGATTATGTAATTCGCTTGAGAACCAAAGACTTTGCCTCCTGTACCAAGTTCAGGAACAGACTGTCTTAGACGGACTCCATTTTTGTGTGCTGTAGTTTTTCCAACCCTAAAATGAGGAAGTGCCGAATGAAAATTTGAACTTTCAGATCTAAATTTCATAAAACCTTTAATAACCATAAGACCAAATGAAGGTAGAAAAAAGGAGTTTAAAATAAGCTACATTTGCATAAGAACAACATTTTAAAATTTGACTTAAAAGTAAGGACTTTGTGGTCCAGGGTATTAGGATTAATTTTCTAGTTAGGTTACACTGTTTTGTTCTAGTCACGTTAAAGCAATGACACATTTTACACAGTTAGATTATAAAACACAAAATAGTAAAGTAACCAACAAGAATATATATTTGCCACTCTGAAAGCAGTTTCTAAAAATTTTATATATTATATCTTGAAACATAACTTTTGAAGTTTAAAATCCATAATAGAAGCAACTTCAAGCATATGGTATAAAAAATGGTTAATTGCATTCAATTCCTAATGGATTCAGTGCTTTATAGTATTGGTTTCTGTAGAAATTGAATCAATAATAAATAATCTCAGAACTAACAAAAGGGCTAATTGTGTAGGTGATCCCAAAAGAGCAGTCTGTGTATATCCACTTTATTCAATTAACTTTATCATTCTTCCAAGTCCTTTTATGAGGAAAGAAAAGTTATCTGGCACTTGTCTTTCCATGGATGTATTCACCATTGCTTTTGTTTGGAAATTACTAAATATAATAATTAGTTGTACTTGGGGCTAGCTACTCACAAACGTTGCTACTAAGCAACAAGACAAATGGATTACCCATGGAAATGTTCCATTATCAAAATGTCTTCAAACATAGCATATTTTTTGTAAAATGCTATTATGTAGTTAATGCAAATTTATTGCAGTTCAGACAATCTTCCAAATACACAAAATTTCCAAGGGCACAAGGCAGTCACACAACATCCAGTTTAATTTCTCAGACAACTCAGCGAATCTGCCTAAGTCCTACCTAAAGTACAGGTTATGCCTTCTGGACTAAGTTTCCTTATTCTAAATTTTATCTCTTTTGGGGGACAGGAAGTACTTGCTGACCAGAGTTCGTGGAGGGAAGAGAATTTCTCATTGGAGACTCAGGCAGCTGGAGGAGCTCTGTCTGGACATGGAGCAAGCCAGTCAGCAGGCTCTGTCTACCGTATGTTGGTCCTTTTCCTTGCAAAGTGACAAATCCCACCCTCACATCACCTCTTCCTTGAAATCCTTTCCAACCTTTTAAAATACTCACCTCTTTAGTAGGACAGAACTTCCCTACCGCACCACAAACACCAACAAGAGACAGGAAGATTGCTTCTACTTCTTTAAAAGATCTTAACACTCTGTTATGCATTTAGATTGCCACCCACTATCCTGATAATTCTGACAGCCCTTCTATAGGTTGCACACACTGCCCTGAAACTGTCCCTTCTCCTATTCCCTCTCTCTTTAAAATTTCCACATGGATAACATATGAAATTTAAAAAGTAAAAAGGATGACTGAAAGTATCTTTTTCACTGGAGATATTTTGGAAAACATTCTAAATTAATTTAAAATCAATTTTAAAAGAAAACAGCAATTTACAGAAATTCAGCTGAAAATTATATTTTTCTGATAAAAACCTTTATTTTAAAGATAAAGAAACTAACAAAACAGTAGCAATGAAGACAAAATCAAGACAACACAAACCAACAATAACAATACATGACCTCAAAACAAAATGATAGGAATTAACAATGGTTGCTATGTTACATACATACTGTTTTCTTCAACAAAGTCTCCCAGTCTACCAGCAGTAAGAATGTAAGATTGATCAAACAATCAAAAATACAGTTTTGAGTCATTCTCATTTGAAATGAGTTAGGATTACATTTTATTATTGATTTTGCTACCAAGTTATTTGCTTTTTTATTCTTTTTCTAAAGAAATTAGTACCTATTCAGTATATTGTTGTAATAGCATTTCCTGGTAAGGTTAGAGCTACTAAGTTATCTTTGCTACGGCTCTGCGTGCAGAGGGAACCTCTTCTTTCCAGGATTGTCTTGTGTAGTAAGGATGAAAAACACAACCCCAAACAACAACCACATAGACTGATGATTTGTTTTTCTTTAAACAATACTAAGCAAAATCTGTACTTTATTTTCTTAAAAAGTATTGGGAATGTTAGAAAAGCTACCATTAAGAGAATATTCAACCTTGCATTCTTAATCAGGTAATCTGAGCAACCTCGTTGAAGATGACAATATGTAATATAACAACCACTGTTAATTACTATCATTTTGTTTTGAAACCCTATATCATTTTTGTTTTTGTATTGTTTTGTCTTGTCTCTGTTGTTATTTATTTTGTTATCCTTTTATTCTTTTTGAAATATAAAAAGTATAGCTTATCCTTTGATCAAATTATTTTACCATGTTGGACCTGCATTTTCACAGAAAAAGTAAGGAGGTTGGTCAAAATGTTGTTTAATGTTTGTTTCTGATTAAGGACAGGCCTCATCCTAAGCATTAGAAATATTTCCTTCTGTTAGTTGGTCTTAACTCCATATGAATAAGGAATCATTTTTCTACATGTCACTGAATTAACATGTGAAGTTTTAGATGATTTCTCACAATACTTGGGTTATGATATGAGAAAAATCTCAAAAACATTTGCAATTTAGGAGAGATCAAGTAACTTTGCAGTTTCAAAGAAGCAACATATATTTTTAGAAGGAAATTAGAATTAGGGGTTTGTTGGTTTCTCCTGGGTCCTAGAGAAAAAATCTGCACTCATCTCAGCAATGGAGCCTTCACCTGTGTGAGATGCAGAGCTACAGATTTGAATTGCATTGCCTTATGTAAGACTTTCACGGCCTATTAGGACGGATGTCTTTGGAATTAGGCTTTCCAGGCAAAGACATCTTTCCTAATTTATTCATTGCTTTAAAAAAATAAGAAAAACCTTTGGATTAAAGAAATTGTTTTCAAATCATGCAGTTCCCTTATCTTTATTAATAGTTCCTCCTTGAACTATCTGCTTCAGTGTATATGGGATGTCCTGAGGTTACTAGGATACAAAATTTCCTCTAAGCCAATTAGAGCTCCCAATCCTGATTAACTGAAAGAGGTCAGGTACTGACAACCATCTTTATCCAGTCCTACAAACACACCTGAAGATTAAGATTAGCAAATAAAAGTGTTCACTCTTACAGAATGATGCATTTACTTATTTAATGAAGTACTACATTTATTGACACTCTTAAGGGAAAGGAATTGGGAAAAACAGATTTGTTAAAGTAAAAAGGAAAATTATCCAAGGATCTGAGAAATATTTCTTTGTTCTTTTAAGATTTAATGTGTCTCTTGACATTCTAAGGGAATAAATAAAAAATGTTTTTACTAGATTAAAATAAAATTCTTAAATTATCTATGAATTTAAATATGCTCATTCTATATACATTGTTGAAAAAGAATATTCTGTACAGTAAACAACATATATGCGAGTTTTTAACATGGATAACATTCTATCGTGTTTTATGAAGAGCACAAATGAGATGACGAAATCATAGCTCCAGAATGTTTGCCTACACCCTTTAGCTGCACACAGAAAGGTCTTGATAATACAACCTAAAGGCTTTCAATTTTGTGCACAACTCGTCTTTTTTCTTTGTTTTTCCTGTCTTCCTTCTGCATTGGTTTCTTAGAGCATGAGCCAGCTCTGACGGGGCTTTGGGAATTCAGTTAGTATTACTACCTACTGAGGACCATGCAACATCTCAAACTTATCAGTAACAGGAGAGAGACAGAGAGGAGAGGTTATTTTGTAGTTCATAAGAAAATTATGAGCACAATCTTGCCCAAGCACAGAGACAATGAAAAATAAAACATCGTATGAGTTTGAATAATTTTCTGTGAATAACTACTTAATATTTATAAGCTATTGGATGAAGTACTCACCATTGTGACCAGGCAGTTAACTTCAAAATATAGATTGCTAGTGGAAGGTTATTCTAGTATTTTAGGCATAATCACAAAATAATTATTTAGATTCAAACTGATTTTTAATATTTGAATCAAACTTTCCTTTTTTTTTTTTTTGGTTCCGGGAATCCAACACAGGACTTTGTGCTTGCCAGGCAGGCACTTGTACCGCTAAGCTATATCCTCGGTCCCGAATCAAACTTTCCCTAGCTTTGCACTGGGGATTCTTGTCATTTTCCATACAAACATATGATTCCTTGATGGATAAGACTCTGAAAGGACTTGTATCTTAACATAGACATCACAGGCTTGCATACATACTAGTATAGGTATAGTAAATATGACTTTCTAATTACTTAGAAGTCCTCAAGACTGAGAATAGATATTTTAACCTCATGGTTATTCTTTGGAACTCGTAATGCTGGGACAATTGATGCAGAATTTTAAAAAATTATTGTCTATTTGGTGTTTAAATACTGAACTCTTAAATATCTTAAATATTCCTAGCACTTTTGCAGAAGAACGCATGATGTCTCAGATGAAAGTAGTATAGTATTATTATTTCCATCATACCAGTGAGAAAGTATTCACAGAGACAGTTTAGAATAATCTTGGTCAAAAACAGAGCTTTGAAGTAGTACAGACAGAAGTTTATTCAGTTCAGTTGCCATTTCTTGTTCTCAACTGCAATGTTTCTACTTATCAAGTACTGATAATTGTTCGGGTCCCAGTGACTCTAGATTCATTACTGATAAAAGTTAACAACTCCAAAGTGACCCAGCTGATGAACAGAAAAGCTGAGTGTATAACCAATTTTATGTCTTACTTAAATTAAGCCTCTGTATGTGTATGTATGCTTAATGACATCTTTTTCAGGTAGAATTTACATACCATAAATGAACCCTTTAATGCATCGGTAATTGAATGTATTTTAGGATATTCACAAGTTGTTGAACCACTACACTGATCTATGTAGTCATTTCTATGTAGTCATTTCTTTGCACTCTGCCATCTAACCTTGGTCACTATTAACCTCCTTTCTAACTGCATGGATTTGCCTATTCTGGGTCATTTATATCTATGGAATCATACATGTGTGTTTCTCTCTCTGTATGGCTGGCTTTACCCACTTTAGTATGTTTTGCAGGTGGTGACACTTACTAGTAATAAACCTAGACTGAATGGATTGAAGATTCTTCTGTGTTGCAGCATGCATCAGTACTTAATTTCTTTTTATAATCAACTAATGTTCTATAATACAGATAAACCACATTTTATTTTTTCATTCATCAGTTGACAGACATTATTTCTACTTTTTGGCTATTTTGAATAATGTTGATAAGAGAATTTGTGTAAAATTTTTCCATGGACATATTTTCATCTCCCTTGACTATATATAGAAGAATAGAATTTCTTGGTCAGATGATAACATTTACATTTAATTGTTTGAAGAAATGTCAAAATATCCACATCCCCCTCACCATTTTATACTCATTCTGGCAGTATGTGAGGATTTCAGGTTTTCTACATCCTTGCCAGTATTGGCAATTTGTCATTATTCTTATTGAAGCCAAACTACTGGTACAAAGGTGTGTTGTGCATGTCTCTCATGACAAATGCCACCGAGGGTGTTTTCATGTGCTTATTGACCACTTGTGTAACTCATTCATGGAAATGTCACCATATTTTTTCCACACTTTAATTGGGTCATTTGTGTTTTCCTTGTTGAGTGTTAATGGTTTCTTATAAATTGTCTTGCAACCTCTACTACTTACTGTTTTGCAGACCTGGGGATGAATCCTAGGGCCTCACGCATGCTGGGCACGCACTCTACCGCCATGCTGTGTATCCAGCCCACTGTGGGTCCTGGGTCAGTACAGAATTTGTGAATGCTTTCTTCCATTCTAGGCCTTATCTTTTCATTTTCTTGATATCTATTTTCTATTAGATGCATTAAAATGTATCTTTTTTCTTTTATTGTTTGTAGTTTTGCTATCATAGCTAAGAAGCTACTACTGTCTAGCTCAAAATCATGAAAATTTAGTGTTCACAAGGGTTCTAGGGTTTTAGCTCTCACATTTAAAATTTATAGATTTTAAAAAATAATAATAAGTTTTAAAACTTTTGTTAAATGACTGCAGGTACAGGTCTTGCCTGACATATGCTAAACCTTAGGTTCCAAGCCCAGAAACTAACACATACAGCTAAACCAAGTAAATTTTTGACAGGAAACACCTACCTACTCAATCACTTTCATTCTCGTTAATCAAGTATCAGGGCTAACCACTGTTTTCTCTTTTATTGAGATTATAATGTCTAAGTTAAATTAGACTTCAAGTTTTTGGGACGTGGCGTTGTTCTCTCCATTGTTTTCCTTCTGTGAAAAAAAAGAAGGCAGCACAGCCACCGATTGGAATGAGGACCCAACTTTTCACTGGCTTATAACCACTTGCTATGGGCTGGGGATATAGCTCAGTGGAATAAGCGCCTGCCTAGCAAGCGCAGGGTCCTGAGTTTGATCCCCAGTACCGCCAAAAAAAAAAAAAAAAAAACCAAAACCACTTGCCAGTTTGTTTTCTATCTCCATCTACTTTAAAGTTTTCAGTAAGATAAATATTAGCAGATATTCGTTCCCCTGATGCCTGTTACTTGCAACAGGAATGCCTCTTAATGCCCAGGATATCTGATCACCACGTGCTTTAGCAAACCTGCCACTGAGAGTTGAGGCAGATGGGAAGGCCACTTTCTAACACAAACATTTTTTCATGTTTAAATTACATCCTTTGTATATGCCACTTAGAGATGTCCTTACCAATGATTACTGTATGAAAGTGTAAATGGGGTAAAAATGGCCGCAGTGATTTATCTTTGTCGTTTCGCTTAATTGTAATTTGCTAGCCTGTTTAGGTTCCCCTCTCGGATGTCCTTTTGGTACATGAACTGGAGAAATGACCCCCAAACTGAGGGAGCACCGTGTAGATTGCAGCTTGACTGTCTGTCCTTTACTTTTTATTTTTACTCCGGTGACATTATTTAGAATATGTGCATTAAAGGTGACATCGCTGTGATGATATTTCCAAAGAATAGCATTGTTCTTCAAGTGAATCTTCATAACATACTGTTATTCCATTTCGGTACTACACTAATTGCTTTCTAATTCCTATAAAGTAGAAAACATCACCTATTTTAATTGTTTTATAATAGTGTTCTTTTTGGTTGCAAGTAAGTATTCTAATAAATGTAATAATTTAAGACAGAAAATGATGTCAGATTTGATTTTGTTTAAATTACAAAGTATCTCAAAATATAGCAAGAAATGGATAAAATTTTAGGTTATTTCTCATATCATATAGCTCAAACATATGTCTTATTATATTTGTGGTCCTACTTATAGCACTTTTGAATAATAAACATTCAAACAATAATAAATATTCACTTTTCTAAAGAACATTTGACGAAATAACAGAAATGAATGCCAAAAAGTTCCATTTATTAAGCCTGATATAACATGGTCTATATTAAAATATAATTTTGAATGTGATTTTCATAAGCTTAAACTGGTAGCCTTGAAAGTTAACGATTCTTCTTAATTTCTATAATTATGTCAGAATTCCTTAATAGTGACTTTCTTCAGTGAAATACAAAAATAATGAGATATGTAATAGCAAATCAAGTAGTTTTCTTCTTTCTCATCATTTCAGAGTAAAGATTTTTACTTTTTTTTCATCTAAAGTCAGAAAAATTCAAATGAAGCGCATACGACTTGGTTGCCTCATAATTTGCAATGGAAAGCAGGATTATCTCCATATATTTTTAACCAGGGTGGTAGCAGACATATGAATTCCAGCCTAGAAACCTGCTGTATGCTCCACTATATTCAGCTGCAATGTATAAAAGTAGCCTGTTTTTAGAACACATACACAATGGTAATTGCAACGTACATAAAACCTGTCAAAGCTCCAATTTCCAATATTCTAATGAATATCAAAAGAGTCCAGTATTTCTGACTTTGACAAATTGCAGATGAGGTTTTATTCATTAAGAGGGGCTGCTAATGTTTATTTAAATGCAATTTACTGTTGCATTATTGATTAGCTACTGCAAAATTATCTTACAAGGAGCACGTGTGGCAGGAAGATTTCAGGTTGAGAGCGGATTTATCTAGGGAAGGCCTGTAGGCTTGATTTAGGCCCCAGGACATGAGAGTTTTAATTTATCGGGAAAGAAAGGCCTGGTGGAAGGTTTGCTTTGTTTGCATTGAGACAGCAGATGAAAGGCGTTTTGATGTTGAGCTGGAGAAAATGGCTGCCGCTCTTGTTATTCACGCAGAGAATTCAGCAAAAGGAAAAAAAATCTATTACTCATGCAAGATAAAACAAGCCTTTTCTTACCCTCAAATCATGTTTCAAATCTAATATGTCGTTCTTGTTATTTTCCGAAGAAGAAATAAAATTTTAAATATATTGCTTGTTATCTGAAATCTTAAATTTTGTTTTTCATGTTGCATTTATTTGCTAAGCCTTCCCCTTCTGTTGTGGTTCTGAATCTTTTGGTGAGGTCGTTGTGTCTGAAGTGTCTTAAAACAGGGAATGCAACTGGATAAAGGAACCAATACTAGACTTAAATATCTTAGTGAAAAACAAAAAACCCAAACCTTCCTACACTCTTTTTAAAAAGAAGTCATAGAACTAGTGTTTAGGCAGGAAGCCTGTTAGGCACGTTACTAATATATTCTTGATGTAAGGTAGACACCTTGGTTCTGTGAAACAAGGCTTTTTTGTGGGCTAATTCATTTTAGGTTAATCATTTTGATTAAGAGATAAAACAAAGCCATAAGGATGGGGCTGGTTATCTTCATGTAATAATAATAACATATTTGTGTGTATACATACATGAGGGTCATGATTAGATCAAAAAGTTCACTAACATGGAAAGAAAAGAAAATTCATGAAATTTGTAGAGGAAAATATTTACCTCATAGATTGTGAATATAATAAGAAATCAACAGAACTCTCATATTTTCTTATTCAAACAACTAATGCTTTATTCCTAGTAAGTAGTAGGACTTCCAGTATTAAACCTCTACTACACCAGTGGTGGAGAACAAGCCTATAAAGAATCTGAGGACTCACGATTTCATAAAAATTATATGAAATCAAAAAATACACATGGAGATGATTCTTGGAAACATTTAACTCTTTAATGCTGAAGGCCAGTTATCACTTTGGGATACCTAAGAATCTCATAATAGTTTTAAATGTATGTCAACTAACCATAAGAATTTTAAAAAATGTCTCCACTAGTCAGCAAATGTATGAATTGAATTTTGATATACAATAATATGATACCTAAATCTGGACTCTGCAATATTATCATGCAGAAGACATTTCAGCTGGCTTATTATTCTGCAAAAATAAATTTCACGGGCAGCATTCTGCCCTGAAAAAGAAGCAGAAAATAACTTTCTCTATGTGATTTGGAGCCACAGATGACAATGACAGCAACAAGAATTATGTTTTCCTTTGGGGTTTATACCCCAGGAGGCACAGTGTTGATGCCTGAGTATTAGTTCTGACAACCTGAAGGTTAATTACTTACCCATATTTCAGATCTGCCAGAGCAGGGTACTGCTATGCATTCATTTACTAAAATCTGAAGGACTCACTGTTTTTTTCAAATATGGACTCAATAATGAAATACTAATAACTTCATAATTGTTTTTCTTTTCCTGTGCTATTCTTAGTTTTGACTTTCCTTTTAGTTAATTGTCCCCTCTGTTCTTTTTCAAGGAGCTTCTTGTTATTTTTCCTCTTCACCTTCAGTTTCTGGCAAACAGCATAACACTTCAGATGAACACTCAAGTCAGAATAAAAGCAATTAGAATTAAGACAAGCTAGATACTGTGTGGTCCACTTCCAGATGCATTAGCGTGTTGCCGTCTTAAAATCATTTAACAAATTGTGATTTGTCCTTCCAGCATGAAACCTGGTACAGAATTGGAGAACAAAATAAAACCATTAGGAGTAAAACATAAAGCAAGACAATTGCAACAGGGATTTAAGGTGTCATCACTGAAACTTGGTTTACGAAATTATACTAGTTTTATTTAAAAATGAGAAACATAATAGTGGCCATGGTTATGCCTTCTGAACTCATACTTAACATTTTAAGCTTTCTGAGATTTTGTATATCAAAGTACTGCAAATGGAGAAAATAGTTTGAAAGAAAGAATAAAGAGAGAAAAGCCTGGCAGCTATAAGAAACATAAGTTTTGTGTTTCTGGCCTGAGTATACAAAAATAAATAAATAAATAAGAGATGCTAAGACCTGTTAAGAAATAAACAGGTCTTGCTCTTACTTGCTGCTTCATTCATTGATGCCTTAATTAATGGATTACTTCATTCAACACACATAACCAAGAATTAGGACTATTCTACATGCAGGTTTCCGCAATAATAAAGATTCTGCTCTAGAGGAGGGGATAGATGGTACAGAAACGTCAGTCCCTCGATTGTCAAAAGCTGATTTCTATACTTCTTTCAATATAGCACAAATTATTTTTTTCTTGTTTTCTCTTGGGTTCATTTTTGGCAAAAACTCCTATTGTGTGTTTTCCATATTGTGGATATTTACTTGTTTTTAGATTTCATATCTTTTAGGTTGATTGATAGTTTTCATATTCTTGGAATTTGGAAAACCATGTTTCAGTAGATTTTTTTTTTTTTCTACAAGACAGCCCAAGATTTAAGATGACTTTGGGAATGATTAAACAAATTCACATTTAAGTACGTTCACCTCTTCCATAATTAAAAAAGAAGGAGCAAGGTGGATGATTTTGTAACAAAGTCTGTAGTGGAAAAGTTACTTTTTCCATAAAAAGGAATTGCAATTCAATCTCAGTACAACAAAGGAAAAAAAAAGATCGTAGAAATATTGAATAGGAAAAATAAATGACCATAGAATGTTTAAAGGTTGAAAAAACTGAAAAATTGACTACATTATCTCTGGTTCACATTTCTTGTTTTGAACTAATGACTCATATTTTATATTTTAAATAGAATATGAAAAGATTTTAACACAATGTCTACTATAAAATAAAAGCTCTAGAGATCACACACAGCAATTGTTTTCATTATAATTATTCACCTATGTCATTTCTCAAGGTTTTTGACAAAAAGATTAGATATCCAGAGGTGTGGAAATATTTGGATTTCTTGTTATGAGTGACTTATATTTCCTATTACTATTATTTTTATATAATTCTATGTATTCTGCTAACATGATCATGCTGAGTGATTTAAATATTTTTCTACTTGTTTTTTCCTGTTGAAGTGGCTCCTCTTAGATCTCACAAAAAGCCTTGCTGACTTTTGCAGGGCCTAAGGCTAGGGTTCAAATGGAGGCCTCCATACTCTATGGCCAAACATTTGAAATTTATGTATCAAGCTAAGAGGCATTTAAAATGTCCTATCCTATTTTCTGGACAATTGCCTCTTCCTGGGAACTGGATGTCCTACTTTCTGGGCAAATGACTTCACAGTTAACTGGAAGGTCAGGTTTAAGTTGAGAATCCCCAAATTTCTTCACTGTGTACACCAGGGACGTGGGGAGAAAGGGTGCCTGCCCCTCTCCTGCTTGCTCCTGCCTCCCACTGTGCCCTCTTCTTCGTATGCAGTCTGTGCACACCACGCCTCCGACCCACTGCTCCATCCTGACCATTTCCAAAGCTATCATATAGCACTGTTTGCCTTGCTTCTGAGATGGACAAATTCCAACATAGGCCCTGGAGGCAAGCTATGGATGGTGTGAACTGCCAGTTTTCATGAGGATGATATGAGGGTGGAGAATAATCTCCAGCTTCAGTCCCATGGGCTCATCCGGCTATGGAGAAGCGCCAGGGCAGAGCCACCTCAAACCGTGTCCAAGATAGAAGACTGGGACTATTCAACATCATTTTGAGTCTCCTCAGTTTCCTACAGTTGAATGACATTATCAACCAAGTTTTATCTACTTAGTATAATAATTTGTGTTGCAATGAGCGTACTTGAAACATGTTGTGGTGCTCGTGTCCAGTCGTCTACACTTAAAAACAAAATTGCTGAATCTTAAGGTGTAAGCATTGCTGACTTTACCTTACAATGCAAACTTGTTTGTGAAAGCGGACGTACTAGTGTGTACTCCTACCAGTGGTTCTCCTGTTGGACCTCAGCCTTAAAAGTACCTGTGAAGCTTTAGTTTTGATAATCTGAAGGACATGGAATAGGATCTTGTTTTGATTTAAAATTCCTTTGCCCTAATTACTAATGAAAGTGTGATGTTTAGATCTGCGGTGTCCTCCCAAAGCTTTATGTGTTCAGAGACGGGCTTTTGGAAGGGGGTTGGGTTGTGATGGCTCTGTAACAGGCTTGTGAGGAACGTGGCTGGAGGTGGGCCACTGGGTGCCTGACTAGGAAGGGTGAATCTCTCTCCACAGCCCTTTCTTTTTCTGTTTCCTAAATGTCATAACATGAGCTTTTTTCTTTCTTCATTGTCATTTCTGCTTTGGACCCACTGATTTTGGACAACAACCTCTAAGATTCATGAGGCCTAATTAAACTTTTCCCTTAATTTTAGATGTCAAGTCTTACGTCTCAGCAATATGGAAAGGTTCTAAGACACACATTAAGCACCTTGTCATATATTTATTGGGCATTATCCTCATGTATTAAGTGCCTGCTTACATACCTAGCTTCCTAGAAGTGGGATACCTGGATTGTATCTCCTTTTTTTGTTTGTTTGTTGGCTTGAGGAACTTATGCTCTATTTCCATAATTGCTGCATTAGTTTATATTCTGTTACATTCTGGTAGTGATATTTTTTTATAATTTTTACAAAATGTTAATCTTTTCTTTATTAGGTCTAGTCTTGCAAATATATTCTTTTGGGTTACAAGCTTTTTCTTAGTGATATTGAAGAACTCCATACATCACCAAGAATAACAGTAATGTAGGTTGCAAATGTTTTCTAACTTTAATATTTATGTGTATGTGTTATAATTATTTCTTGCCAAGCAAAAGATTTGTGTTTTAGATAGTAGTATTCTACATATACTTTTGTTGAGTCTGGTCATTCTCTTTCTTTCTTGTTGGCTTACTTGCGTTCATTTTTCCAGATAAAGTCTCACTTTGTAGTTCAAGTCTTCCTTAAACTCACTTTGTAGCCCAGGCTGGCCTCAAAATTATGATGTTCCTCCTGCCTCAGCCTCCTCAGTGCTGGGATTAATTTTAATTAGGAGAAATTTTAATCATATTATCTATTTGTTTTTTGTCTTTTTGAGACAGGGTCTTGCTATGCAGTCCAGGTTGGCCTTGAGCTCACTTTGTAGCCCAGGCTGGCCTCAAATTTGCAATGATCCTCCTGCCTCAGCTTCCCGGGTGCTAAGATTACAGGCGTGTGTCTCCATACTCAGCTTAATTGAATTGATAATTTATAATTTTGTAAATTATACTCTGGAAGAATGCCTTTTTAAAGTGCCAATGGAAGCCAGAGCTAGTGGTGCACATCTATAATCCTATAAGGAGCTTCATGAAGAAATCAAATAATAACAAATCCTGGTAAGGCAGTGGGGTAAAAGGAACCCTTTTACATTATTGTTGGGAATGTAAACTAATATAGCCACTCTGGAAATCTGTGTGGTAATTTCTCAATAAACTAAAACTAGAAGTTCCATTTAACCCAGATATTTCCCTTCTCAGTATTTTCTCTCAAAAGTTAAAAATATTATATTAAGTTGATGCATATGTATCCTTGTTTATAACAGCATAATCTTGGAAGCAGCCTAGATACCTATCAATGAACGGAGAAAGAAAATGTGTTATTTACATACAATAGGGTATTACTCTGCCAGAAATAAAGATAAACTGGAGTCATTTGTAGCAAAATAAATGCTCCTTTTAAAAAATATGCTCCTTGAGACCATAATGCTTAGTGGAAAAAATCAGATATTGTAGCTCCTCTTATATGAGAAATTCAAAATATAACTAAGGAGCAAAACAAACAACAGAGAATAGGAAGCAGAGGGAGGTTTTTCGAAGAAGAAGGGGGTTGAGAGGCGGAGGAAAAGGGAAGCAGGGGAGTGAAAGCAGATGTGTTGTACATGTGTGCTACTTCCACACGAGGGATGTAAACGTGTGCCACAAACATGTATAAATAAATCCATAAATGAATAAGTACAATTTCTTTAGATTTTCATTTACGTCCTATATTTTTTTTTATTTATGTCAAATACTTTACTAGGTAGTATATCTATTTTCTTTGTAAACTTCACTATTTTTATCTCTTTGTCATAGGGCTGGGGATATAACTCAGCAGCATGATGCCTGCCTGGCAAGCGTGAGGCCCTGAGTTTGATTCTTGGTTCCAAAAAATCCCTTCAACTGTTATCTTTCTGTCATGACGTCTGTAGTCATTTTTAAAATTTCCCATTATTGTATAATTTCTTTGCTTTCTCCGTTTTCCACCTCTCTCCCTCTGGTTATTGTTGTTAGAACATTGCCTCACTGTTCAGCTCATTGGTCTGAAGAACTCTGTTCATCCTCTCTGCTCCGTGCCTATTCTTGCATTTCATTTTATTAGATTTGCTTTTATCTTCACTTCCCTTATTCTGTATTCTTTGGCTTTCTTTGGTTTCTCTCCCTCTCTAACACAAATGAGATTTTTTTAGCTAATTAATTTTCAGTTTTCCTATAAACATTTATGGATATAATTAGACCTTAAAGTACCGCTTTAACAAGATTCAACCACTTTAACAATATTCAATATTCAACAAAATTTTCATGTAAAAATTTTACTTTCAAAGTAATTTATTTTTATTTATTTGATCCATCCAATACTTGTAACTGTGCTTCTTAATTTTCAAGATCTTTTTTATTTTTTGTCTTTATTTACATGTTCAGTTTTTCACACCAGAGAAACAGTGCAGTATTTGCACATGTGTCAGGTTTATTTTGCTTAAGAGTATGGCCTCAAGGTGCATCCATTTACCTAGAAATGTCACAAGCTTCTCCTTCTTTATAGTTGAGATGTACTCCACTGTACAAAACCACCACATCTTCTGTATCCATTCATCATTTGATGCACATTTGGGCTGTTTCCAAGATTTAGCAACTACAAACTGCTCCTATAAATAAGGGTGTGCCTATATCTCTCTGGGATGAAGCTTTTAATTCTTTTGAAAAAATACTAAGAAGAGGAATAGCTGGCTTGAATGGAACCTCTATTCCCAGTTTTTGAGGAATTTCCACCCTGATTTTCATAGTGATTGCACAAGTCTACACTCCCACCAATAGTAGAGAAAGGTACATTTTACTTCAAAGCCACACAAGCATTTGGTGTTGGTTCATTTCTTAGTAATGGCCATCTTTCCAGGGTGAGAGGGAATCTCAATGTTGCTTTAATTTGCATTTTTGAAGGACCAATGATGTTGAACATTTTTTCATGTATTTATTTGCCATTTCTACTTCTTCATCGGAGTAGTATCAATTAATTTCAGATACCCATTTCTAGACTGTGACTTTAAATTTGGGGGAGGTCTGAAATTTTGAGTTCTTTATCTATTCTATATAATCTTTTTTTCTGAGAAATATCTGGCAATTTTTTTCCATAAGGTGGGCTGTCTCTTCACTGTGTTGATGGTTTCTCTTGCTTTGCAAAATCTTTTTCATAAGATGAGATCCCTCTTGTTGATTCTTGATGATCGTTCCTGTGTGATTGGCATTTTGTCCATAAAGTCTTTGCCTACACCAATGTCTTGAAGGGTTGTACCTATAGTATCTTCCAGCAGATTTAGTGTTTGTGTTTTAATGCTTAGATCTTTGATCCATTTCTACTTTAGTTTAGAACATGGTGAAAGATAATAGTCTAATTTTAATCTTCAGCATGTGGAAATCCAGTTTTTCCAGCATAATTTGTTAAAGAGGCTATTTTTATTCCAGTGAATGTGTTAGGCACCTTTGTCAAAGATACGGTGCTAAGGATGTCTCGATTTGCACTTCTAATCTGTTCCATTGATACTAGGGCTTTTTTTTTTTTTTTTTTTTTTTTTTTTTTTTTTTTTTTTTTTTTTTTGCCAGTACCACATTATTTTTATCACAGTAAATTTGTAGCATAATTTCAGGTTAGGGATTGTTCTTTTTGCGGTACTGGGGATAGAACTCAGCACCCTGCGCTTGCTAGGCAAGCACTTATTCCACTGAGCTATATCCCCAGCCCTCAGGTTAGGGATTGTGATGTGCCCTGCCTTGCCTTTGTTTCTCAGAAATGTCTCTGCTCTTCTAGCTATTTGCTGGTTCTAAACAAATTTTAACATTGTTTTCTCTAATTCTGTGATATATGCTGTTGGAGGAGTTTTGGTTATTATTGCATTAAATCTGTATACCAATTTTGGAAGTATGTTCATTTTTACTGTATTGATTCTTCCTACATTCCTGGATTTTCTGATATCCACTCAATCTTATTTTTCAGAATACTGTAATTTTCAATTTGGAGGCTTTTTTTTTTACTTCCTTTGTTCAATTGATCACTAGGTATTTCATGTTTTTGGATGCCATGGTGAGAGATGCTGTTTTGCTACTTTTTCTCTTGGTGAGTTTGTTATTTGAAGGCTATTGATTTTTGAGTGTTGACTTTGTATCCAGCTATGCTACTAAATTTAGTTATGAAATCTAAAGGTCTTTTGGTGGACTTTCTAAGGTCCTCTATGTGGCCTCTGATCATCTACAAATAATGATAATTTAACTTCTTTTTTTCTCTTCCATGTTGTTTTTATTTTCCCCTAATTGCTCTGTATCATGTTTTCAGAAGTGTATTGAATAAGAGGGTTGAGAGTGCATCCTTGATTTGTTTCTGATTTTAGGATGAGACCCTTCATTTTTTGTCCATTTAATATGATGTTGGCTGTTGAAATGTCATAGATGACATTCATATTTCTATTATGATATTGAGATAAAGTTCATCTGTTCCAATTTTCTCTAGGTTTGTTTGTTATCATGAATGAGTGTTGGACTTTGTCAAATTATTTTTCTACATCTATTGACATGATCGTATGGTTTTGTGCCTGGCTCCATTACTATAGTGCACTACTCTTACTGATTTGGATATGCTGAAACATCCATGCACCCCTGCATTTAATCCTTCTTGGTTGTAGTGTATAAACTGCTTGATGATCTGCTGTATTTTGTTTGCAAGTAATTCACTGAGGACTTTTGCTTTTATGTTAATTAGGGTGATTGACCTGTAGTTCTCTTTCTTTGTTGAGTCCTTCTCTGCTTTTGGTATCAGAGTATTGCTTGCTTCCAGTAATGAATTTTGGAGTGTTGCTTCCCTTTCAATTTTATTAAAGAGTTTGAGAAGTAGCCCTGTTAGGACTTCTCTAAATTTTTATGGAATTCAGCAGTGAATATGTCAGGGCCTGAGATTTTCTATGTTGGTAGGTTTTTAATTATATCATCAATTTCATTGACTGATATTGGTTTATTTAGAATTTTAATATCTTCTTGATTCAAGTCTGAGAACTCATGTATCTAGGAGTCTGTCTATTTCTCCTGCATTTACCATCTCATTAGAATACAAATTCTTGAAGTAGGCATAGTTATGTTCTGGATTTCTGCAGGCTCTGTTGTGATTTCACCCTTCATTCCTAAATTGCATGGTTTTGAATCTTTTCTTTCCTTTTTTCATAAGATTGGCTAAGGATTTGTTGATTTTATTTAATCTTTCAAAGAACCAACTTTTTGACTCATTGATTCTTTGTGGTTTTTTCCATAGTCTCCATTGCACTGACTTCTGCTCTAATCTTCACCCTTCTTATCAGCTTTGGGTTGACTTGCTCCTTGTTTTCTGGAAGCTTGAGGTTCATCGTTAAGTTGTTTATTTGAGTTAACTCAGTTTCTCTGATATGTGTATGGACTGCTATAAATTTCACTCATCATGTCCCAGAAGTTTTGGTATGCTGTACTGGAATTGTCATTTAATTCAAGAAACTGTGTAATTTCTTCTTTACTTTCATCTGTGATCCACTTGTTGTTCAGACGATGTTACTTAATTTTGGTGTGTTTACAAAGTTGTTGTGGTTTCTTTTGCCATGGATTTCCAATTTCATTTACTATGGTTTGATAATATGTTTGGGATACCTTCAGTTCTTTTGCATTTACCTAAACATTTTGTATGAGCTAGTATGGGGTCGATTTTGGAGAACATCCTATGTACAGGTGTGAAGAATGTGTGTTCTAATGTGTGGTAGAGCGCTCTGAAGACATCTACTATGTCCATTTGTTAATAAGTTTGGTTCAGTTATAATATTCCTTTGTCAATTTTTTGTGTAGTTGATTTGTATTTTTGTGACAGTGGTGTATTGAGGCTCCCCCTTATGACTGTATTAGTGCTTATTTGAGTTTTTATATCTTTTAATATTATTTTTATATAGTTGGGTGCACTGGTATTTGTTGCATATGTATTTATGAGTATTATCACTTCCTCTTGAACTGTTCCCTTTATGAGGATATTGTGACCTTCTTTGTATCTTTTAATCAGAAATATTTTTGCAGGATATATCAATCTGGGTTGGAGGTTGCTTTCTTTTTGGGCTTGAAATACATCACTCCAAGCTCTGCTTAACTTGAGGGTTTCTGTTGAGCAGTCTGTGATTTTGATAGGCTTTCCTTTACAATTTGTTTCTTGTCTCTAACCACTTTTAATATTCTATTGTCATGTTGAATTTCTGAAATGTTGAGTATTATATGGCTTGGTGCAGAGTTTTTTGATGGCTAATTAGAGTTTCATGTGCCTCACTTTTTTGTATGTCCTATTCTTTTTCTCTGTCAGGAAAGTTCTCTACCATAGCATCTGTGAACAGGTTTCTTTAAGTGATCTGCACTATCTCCTGCTTTTTCAGTGACTCCAGTCAATCTTGTGTTGTTCTTTGCATCATCTATCAGTTGCTGGATTGATTTCTTGTGGTCCCTTGCTATCTTTAGGAAATCTTTTTGTGTGTGTGATCACTAAGTATTGGCTCATTCTGGAGTATATATTTTCAGTGGAAGTTTTAATCTCTTGGATAGCTTTTTGAGTCTCTTTTCTAAAATCCTCTTTTTTAATGTGTATTTGCTCTAGATCACTAAGCATGTCTTTCATTATACTCACCATCTCTGTAGTTATCTGAGAAATTATTTCTGTTTTGGTTTTTTCTAGAACCTCTTTCATCTGCTTTGTTACTCCTGCTGTTACCACTTCAGAGTCCAAGAGGGTGGCTTTCAGAGTTTTCCAGTTCATTTGCCTGTCGGTTTGCCTTCAGTGACCTGCATGTCTCGTGTTGCATCTTGTTTAAGTGTCTTCTCATTTTTTATAATTTTTAGTTTAATTACTGGATTGATGCTTATAAATTGCTTGTAGTGGGTATCTTTATTGATAGTATTTAGACTCTTAAGGAAATGAGCACTTCTCAGAAGTGTCTTCCTAGCATAGTTGGTCTTTGGATTTTGAGTCTGTTGCAAGATCTTACCTCTTCACTTTATTGACAGTGAGAATTTGCTACCCCTGGTCAGGCCCTAGTTCTTTGTCACTGCCCTACAGCATTTTTAAGACACTTAGGCAATCTCAGGAAGAACAGATATACCAGGAACAACAGCTTGCAGAATGATCATGCCACTTTTGCTAACGTGGTACAATGAATAATAACAATTGCATCAAACACAGCCTAGAAAGTTACAAACTGAGGTAACTATGAATTTGCTACCTTCAATCGTATTAACTAGATTTGTGGTTACACAACAAAATTTAGAATGAACTAGAAAGTGGCCTGCAATAAGTAAGCCCTCACTATGACAATTATACCTTTAGAGGAGAAAATTTGAAAGGGATTGGGGGGAAACAGAGAAATAGAAGAAAAGAAAGTGATTAGAAACAAGGGTGGAAGACAAAGGAGGATCACATAAAGTTTGGGAAACTGCTACAGAAGACAGGAGGGAAAAAGAAGAGGAAGAAATAAAACCAACAACAACAGAACAGAAACAATAATAACAGAATCAGAAACCACGTTTGCACGCATATATAAAAACAAGAAAAAACAATAAAGAAAAGAACAATAAAAGAAACTAAAATAAAACAGAAAGAAAATAACAAAAAGGAAAGGAACCAAAAGAAAAGGAAATTAAAGAAAAAATGTGCACTTCAAGGTGTGTTTCTGCTGCCACTGTAAGACGGTGCAGTGGGTGGAACGCAGATCCACGCTGGTCAGTCCTAGGAAGCCAGCAGTAACTCCACAGAGGAATAGAGGAGGATGCCAGTGAGCCTGCCTCCCTATTTCCACTGAAATTCAGGTTGGCCTCGGGCTACAAGGCTGGAAGCAGACTCACCCACCCTATATCGTTCCCAGTCCCCTGAAGGTTTGAATTTGGCTTGAACTCAGCTGGGAAGCACTAGGTAGAACCAGCAGCTGCTCTGAGTCCCGGTCTCAGTTGATCTCTCTCTAAGATGGCTCATGGCCAGTTGACCTCTGCTGCAGGATGTCCAAACAGGAAAACTCACCAACCACTGCAGTCCACTGTGTGCACCGGTCCGCCCCACCAGCATTCCTCTGCGTGGAGGTCTCTGCCTGCCTCCTCCTCGTTTTTCACTTAGCTTTCTTTCTTTGCTCTCCATGTGGGCTTACATTCTCACTTCAGATCCTTCCTAGGTATCAGGGACCCACTTCCCTCCCTCTTCTCTTCCTCGGTTTGCTATAGCGCAGTGTTTCAAAACCAAATCTTGGAGAGGCTCTTTCTCTTCTCCTCACCACTGCATCATCTTCTTAGAAGTCTCTTTTACAAATATTTTCTTATCATAGCACCTGTTTGCAGTTCATGCAGTTTATAATTATCTTGTGGACTGGTTGTATGTATATATCACAGCTTTTCTTAAAATCTACTACCCTTTCTCTCCCTCCATTACCCTCCTACTCCAATTCCCCTGTCTCATTTTATTGGCATTATTAATTTTAGCGCATGTTATGGCTTATAAAGCTTATGTTAATTGAAGTAATAAGGTTCCTGCTCGTGGCCTATCTTCATTGTACTTATTTTCTTTTCTTTCTTTTTTTTTTTTTTTTTTGCAGTACTGGGGATCGAACTCAGGACCCTGCGCTTGCTAGGCAAGTGCTTATTCCACTGAGCTATATCCCCAGCCCCCATTGTACTTATTTTCTCATCCTCCGCTCCTACCTTTTTGTCCTTTCCTTCTTGCAAGAGATCCATCCCCTTGTTCCTTTGTATCCATCCTTTATTTGTCTCCTTGTTTGTAATGTGCCTCACTCGAGAGAGATATCACATATTATTTAAACCTGTGTGTCTGGTTTATTTCACTCAAAATATTGCCCAGTTGAACCCATTTCCCTAAAAATGTCTGAAATTTGGCATTTTTATACTTGAGTAATATTCCATTGTAAAAAGATACGACATTTTCTTTATCCAGTTGATCCAGTTGATGGGCATACAGGCTACTTCCAGGGTTTAGCTGTTATAATTGGTGCTGTTATAAACATTGGCATGCAAGTATTACTGTAGTATGATGACTTAAACTGTTTGAGGAAGATACCTAGCAGGGGAATACCCAGATAATATGATATTTCTAATTTAAATTCTTTTCCAAATTTCTGTGAGGATTTTCATAATAGTTTTACTAGTTTACATTCCCACCAGTAATTAAGGAGGGTTCTTTTTGAACACAGACTCAATAGCATTTGTTATTGTTTTATTTCTAAATGATTGTCCTTCTTTCTAGAGTAAGATGGAATCTTAGTGTTTTAGTTTGCAGTTCTCTAATGGCCAGAGATCTTGAGCACTTTTTCATATATTTGTTGAACATTTGTATTTCTTCCTCTGTGAAGTGTCTGTTCATTTCTCTTGACCATTTCTTGATTGAGTGTTTAATTTTTAAGTTTTTCTTTTCATTTGTTGCATATTCTAGATATGAGTTCTTCATCTATTGAGTAGCTGGTGACATTTTCCCCATTCTTTAGGTTGTCTTTTCATTGGACTGATTGATTCCTTTGCCACACAGAAGGTTTTAGTCTCATATAATTCCATTTGTTGATTCTTGCTGTTATTTCTGGTGCATTTGAGGCTCTGTTTAGAGAATAATTTTGTATACCTATGCCTTCACATGTTTTACATGTTTTATCTTGTAGTAGGCTTACTGCTTGAATAGTTGATCCATTTTCATTTTAATTCACTATATAATGAGATATAAGGATCCAATTTCACACAGATAACCAGTTTTCCCAGAATCACTTGTTTAATTGGCCCTTTCATCCAACATACGCTTTTTACTCTTTTGTCAAAGATCAAGTAGCATGATGTAGCTGGGGAAAGTTTTGTGTCCTCAATTCTGTCTCACTGATCCATGTATCTGTTTTTGTTGCAGTACCATACCATTTTATCACTATTGCTTTGTGATATAGTCTAAAGTTAAATATTGCTCTGATTCCTGCTTCATTCTTTTTGTCCAATATTTCTTTTGCTATTCTTGGTCTCTTCTGGATCCAAATGAATTTTAGGATTCTTTTCTCTAGATCTATGAAGTATGCTGTTGATATTTTGATTAGAACTACACTGAATTTTTCCATCCATTTTAAGGATATGGCCATTTTGACAATATTGATTCTGCCTATCCAGTAGCAGGGGACAACTTCCCAATTTCTAATGTCCCCTTCAATCTACTTTTACAGAGCACTATACTTATCTTTGTACAGGTCTTTCTCTTCCTTGGTGAGGTTAATTTCTAGGTATTTCATTTTTCATGAAGCTATGGTAAAATGGTATTATTTTCAAAGTTTCCTTCTCATTTTATTATTTGTTGGAGTACCTGAATGCTAATGATTTTGCATGTTGATATGGTATCCTGCTATATTGTTGAAGTTCATCATTAATTCTAAGAGTTTTTTGATGGAATTCTTTGGGCCTTCTATGAAAACTATCATGTAATCTGCAAATAATGATAATTTAAATCTTTCCTTTTCTGTATCTGTCTCTTTTATTTCTTTGTCTTGACTAATTGTTCTGGCTAATGTATCAGGTGCAGTGTTGTACAGGAGAGGTGACAGTGGGCACCCTTCTCCTATTCCTCACTTTGAGGGAGATGTCTTCAGTTTTCCTGCATTTAGTAAAAGGTTGGTATTAGTTTAGAATAGAGAGCTTTTATCACATTTTGTAATGGTTCTTCTATATCTGTGTTCTGCAGAGATTTTATCATGAGTGGGTATTAGATTTGTTGAAAGCCTTTTGTGCATCTATTTATATAATCATACAGTTTTTGACCTCGCTCCTGTTATGTGATGTTCCATTCATTGATTTAGGTATGTTGGACCATCCTTGCATTTCTGGAATGAAAACTACTTGATCATGATGGGTGATCCTTTTGATAATGTGCTGTGTTCTATTTTCTAATACTTTGTCGAGCGTTTTTGCATCTATATCCATTAAGGAAATTGGCTTATAGTTTTCTTTTTCTTGGTCTTTATCTGGTTTGTGGATCAGGGTGATACTGGCTTCCATAAATGAATTTGAGTACTCTATGCCTTTCAATTTCTTTGAAGAGTTTGAGGAGTATTAGTGATATAACATCCTTAAAGGTTTTGTAGAGTTCAGCAGTGAATCTATCAAGCCCTGTGGTTTTTAATTGGCAAATTCTTAGTGTGTAAATCTTATTGCTTGTTATTGGGTTGTCAAGCATATTTATCTTTTCTTGGGTTAGTTTTGGTAGTTTGTATGGGTCTAGGAATATGTCCATTTCTTCATAATTTGGTAATTTGTTGGAATAGAATTTTTCAAAGTATTACTTTTTTGGATTTCCAGTGTCTTTTGTGATTTTACTTTTTCATTTCTGACTGCATTTATAAGAATCTTTTCCTGGTAAGTCTGGCTAGGGGCTTATCAATCAAAGATAATTCTTTCAAAGAAGAATTTCATTAATCCTTTCAAAGAAACAGCTCTTCTTTTTTTTTTTTTGTTTACATTTTAGTCTCAATTTTGTTGATTTCTTCACTTACCTTTATAATTTTCCTCTTTAGTTTTGGTTTGGAGCTTATTTGTTGTTGTTTATCAGTTATCTTAAGATTTGTCATAAGGTTGTCTATTTGAGCTTGCTCTGGTTTTCTCCCTTCCAAGTACCAACCAGGACTGACTCAGCTTAGCTTCTGAGATTAGATGAGATCAGATACATTCATGGTGGTATGCCATAGACTTGATTTGTATTTCTAATGTGAACATTGATTGTGATGAATTTTCCTCTTAGAACTATTTTGACAATGTTATAGTGGTTTTGATGAGTCTTACCATCATAATCATTAGATTTCAGAAATTTTTAAATTTCTTCTTTGATTCTTTTGGACTCACTGGTTGTTTAGGAGTATGCTGCTAATTCCCTCAAATTTCTTCTGTCATTGATTTCTATTTATATTGCACAGTGGTCTGATAGAACGCATGGGTAATTTCTATGCTTTTATATTTACTTAAGCAGGCTTTGTGGACTAGTATGTGAGCAACTTTTTGGAAAAAGTACTATGTGCTGTGGAAAAAGAATGCATATTTTATAATATAGAGTTAGAATACTCTGTATTCATCCATTATGTCCATAAGTTCGAGGGTGGGGTTCAGCTCTGAAATGTCTTTATTGTTTTTTGTTTAGTTGACCTATATATTTCTGAAAGCAAAATTTTTAAATACTCTAGTATAATTGTGTCACTGTTCATTTGATCTTTTAATTTCATCAGTTTTTATGTTATAACAAGAGGTGCTCCAGTATTTGGTACATACATGTTTATCAGTGGTACCTCTTCTTGTTGGATTGTTCCCTTAACTTGTGTGTAGTGAAGTTTTTTGTCTCTTTTAACTGGCATGAGCTGGAATTTTATCACGTCTGATAGTAGAATTGCTACCTTTGCTTCTTTTTGGAGTCTTGGCATATGAAATGTTCTGTATCTTTTAATTTTTAGTTTATGCATTTTTTTTGGATTAGATGAGTTTCTGGAATGCAACTGACTGTTCGATTCTATTTTTTAAACCAATTTGCAAGTTTATATCTTTTAATTGGAGATTTGAGGCTGTTTACATTGAGAGATATTAGTGTGATGTGTTGGTTATTTACTGTTGGTTTTTCCATTGTTTTTTCTTTTCCTGATTTTTTTGATTGCTGTTTATCCACTGTCCTCACTAGTTTTATTTTTTTTTTTAGCTGTGTCTGATCTATTTTTCCTCTCAAGAATGTTCTCATGTATTGTCTCTAGGACTGGATTAGAACTCGTATATCTTTTGAACTAGTCTTTTTTCATGGAAATAACATATTCCTCCATCTATTTTGAGGGATAGCATTACTGGATGAGTTAATTTGGGTTGAAAGTCTTTGTTCTTAGAGCTTCCAATATTTCAAACTCTTCCAGCCTTCTGGGATTGGACTGGAAGTCTGCAGTCATTCTAATTGGTTTATCTTTATATGTGATTTTTTTCTAGCTGAGTTTAAAATTCTGTTTTGTTTTAAATTTTTTTTTGCTTAATATCTTGGAATTTAATAATGAAATTCCTTGGTGAACTTGTCCTTTTACATTATAATTGTTTGGTGTTTTGTCTGAAATTATTTCTTATATTTTCAACTCTACTTATATTTGGAAAATTGTCTTCCGTAGTTTCTATGAGTGTGTTAGTAAATCCATCGGTGCTATCTTCTAACTTTTGTCTAACTGATTAACCTTAGATATGTCTTCTTAATGTCATCCAGTACCTGCCGGATAGTCTTCCATTGTTTTCAGGGGTTTTGTTTCTTCTTTGAAATCATCATAATTCACTGTTTTGTTCTAAATATCAGACATTCCGTGTTTACACTGGTCATTTCTCCAATGTATAAATTATATTTTTAATTTCAAAAATATTTTTGTCCTCTCCAAGTGATTATTTTCTAGTCTTTAGATATTTTGTCTTGGAAAAGTTGAGTTTTTGGTTCTCACTGCTCTGTCATTTTTGAAAAAATAATTAGCTCAACCTTGAAGAAATTCATTGTGAGCAGAGCCTTGGAAAAGAAGAGTGATTACCGCCTTCCATTTCTCTCCCAGCATAACTCCTTCCTGGGATGGGGCCTGGGCACTTCGTTATCTTTATTTTTCTGTTTCATGTACTCATACTAACTCAGACTTTAATTTATTATTTTAACTACATTTTTTTTATTTTAACTACATTTTTAATCTCCTATTTTATATTTTCCAAATTTCTCTTTCATGTCATTTTAAATATTTTCACAAATGTACTGCTTTCCTTCTTTGTCATGCCATCTTGTACCCCACACCACTGACTGGTTTGCCTTTCATTTTCTCAAGGTGTATGTCTTGCTGCTTCGATAAGCGAGGTTTTGTTAGTTGAAAAGCCAAATTATAAATAAAGATAAAAGTAAAAGATACTAGGAAGTATTGCGATAGAGCTTTCTCCGGTGGTCAGGAGGTCAAGAGATAGAGGGAGTGGGAGGGAGGGGAGGAACGGAGATGAAAGCAAAGGAAGAGTATGCTGTGAGCGCATATCAACTGCACACGAGGAATGTAAGTATTATATATTCCAAACATGTGCTAATGGAAGAAATAAGTAAATAAATAATCAGGTGTATTTTTTCTGTTTCAAAATTTGTACTTTGCTCATTTTTGAAAGTAAAGTTTGCTGTCATTTCGTCATAGCACACCGAACGTATTTGTGTTACAGTTTTACTTCTGTGTAAGAAAATGACATATGCATAGCAAGTTAAAAGACAATCAGATATCAACTCACAGTGCTGCACATCGAAAGTCTGACCTCATGGGGTTAACTAGTTTGTGTTTTCCTCTGGGTGCTCCCAAGAAAATTCTTCTCCCATGCTTTTTTTGGGGGTCGAGGGCATAAAGTTCAGTTCCTTGAGATTTTGTCAGTTTTTGTGCAGGCTGTCAGTTGAGGCTGCCCTGGTGCTTAGAAGCTGCCCACATTCCTACCACATGACAGGGAAGTTTAGAATTTGGCCCACCACGTTATTCCACAGACTTCTAGCTTCCATGGCTGTTGTGAAGAAGCCTGCTTTCACTGGGTTCTTACACCTTTGGAGGTGGTTTATCTTTATTCTCAGTCAGCTTTCTGTCTATACATATGCTATCTCACAATCTCCCTTTTCTAATTTCCATTTCATCATTCCACAGAGTATGTTCTAAGTAATAGCTTATGCTTGTATTCCAACAGATAATTCACTCTTTGCAAGTACTGGATTATATATAACTGTCCACTGAGTTTCTAATTTTAATTAATATATTTTGCTTTTTCTTTCTTATTATGTCTGATAAATCCAAAATCTGAGATATCACACTTATAATTTTGCTCCATTTTAAAATTTTACCACCTATCAATGCACCATTTTGTGTGCCTTTGAGTTATCATTTCTAAAAACTAAATACTTACATTCCTTGAGACTCTAAAAATCCCCTGAAACCGGTATTAAGGTTTATTTTCTTTAGAGAAAGTTTACTTTTTCTTTTCTTAGATATTTGTAGGTGATGTCAACACAGTCTTACTTTGAACATAATTCTTGGCTTGCAAGTTGTTTGTTTTTATTTCTACTTTAATTTCCTAATTAATAAAAATTAACTAAGGTGTAGATGCAGGATGGTTAGTTCACGGTAAACGTTTTTAGGAAAGTATTTTTTCCTGCTCTTTGGTCCAAGTTTCAACATTGAACCGAGTGGTTTTCCACTGAGTGAATGTTGGGAATGTTTCTATATCACCTTTAGTTTGAAGACCAGATGTACAGAAGAAGTATGAGTAGTTCTACAGGACTCTGGATCTTGGATGGATCTTGTGCTTCTTTCCTTGTCTCATTCATGTTCTTGTGAAGTCTGAAAACCAACATTAAAATTCATCTGCTTCTGTAAAACTGGCTTTATCCTCTGGGTTTCTGCTTATTTAGATTTCACTTCTGATCATGTTATTTTCTTGCTAGCTCATTAGTGCATTTATCAAGATGTTAAAATATGTTTCAGTCAAAAAGTATCTCATTTCTAGTTGTTACTATGATTCCAGTGGTAGCATTATTATATTGCCAGAAATAGAACTTCTTCAAGGTATGTGTGTATGTATGCTCATGTGTTTTCTCATTAAGAATGGAGACAATGGAAGTTTGAGATTTTTCTATATACTACATTCTAAGGATACAATGTTTCCTGGCTAAAATTGATGTTATTCTTGTCCTTACAAATTATTTACCTTAAACTTCGGTCCAATGAGAAACGTAGATCAATCAAATAAATAATTGTCAATTTCATTCTTTTACCTCCAGTGCTTATTCTGCAAAAGTTTCAATACTACTTTCTGTGTAGTACTTATATGTTCATCTTTGCACACATATAGTTCTTTACACACATATATTTGGACCTTAGGGAAAATAAATCCTGTGTTCCATCAACTGTGTCTGATCTGTCTTACTATCTTTCCTAAAGGAAGATAAAATGAGCTTCATGGGGATTCTCGAAGGGAAAAATGTTCAGGCAGTAGTCAGTTTTTTGGCTGAAGGAGACTCAGTCAAAGAAAGGTAGATCCTTGCCACATTTAGAGTTGTTTTATTGTCTTATTGAAAGGCTGATGTCCTGAAACACAGTAACCATAATTCCTAACTGGTATGTACTTTGAGTTCTGGAATGTCCGTTCTGATTAATAGGTGTTTGTGCTGAATTATTTATTGAGATATCATCCCTGACTGATGTAGGAGTTACAGATCCTTTTTGAACCCACCCCAATTATACCAAGAGTCTAATAGCAAAAGAACACCTTTTTCTTCCAGATCTGATTTAGACTCCATGTCAGTCTAGTCTTTTCTGGTTCAGTCCTTCTCATGGGACTGGCCCCTGTTTCAAGGCCACACACCTGCAGGCTCCCTTCTGACTGTTCCCTCCATATTCCCCGTGGCGCAAACCCTTAGCCATTCCTCTCTCCATCTCAGAGAAACAAAATAAATTCTGTCAAGTCCTGTTCTGAGCTTCAGTTCACTTTTGAAACAAGGTGCTTGCTTTACTCTTCATTGTCATTTTATGTTTCCTTCTTTTATTTAGGTCACTTTTTTCTCTGATTCTGATTTAGCTGCTGTATTTATTTCTCTGTTTACATACAAAGGATTGAAATGGAAGCTCCACGTTGAGTATCTATTTTAGAATTCAAATGGACAAACCACATTTTGTGAGAAAGATTACCTTTTATCTTGTAGCCCAGGGTTTATGCACAGCCATCAGTGAGGCGATGACTCATTTATCTAAGTTTCTTAAAGCTTCTAATTTTTCAATAAATCTGAGGAACGGGGTACATTTAAAAGAAATCCTTTCCCAGAAGGCAGTGTTCTGATAAAGACAAGCTTGTAGGCTTTATATTTATCTCTGTGTAGTTTTCTAAATTGTCAGAGTTGCTTTCTAAACTGCACAGATGATCGAGAAACCAAGCTTTGACATTAGGGATAGAAGTTATAAAATTATATATGAAACAAGTATTCATTCTCATGGTTCGCTAGGAACCTACATTGTTTTACTTAGCTTGTTTAAGAATGCTTTAACCTCTTGTTCTGAGGTATTGAAAACCCACTGGTTGTGGGAAAAATCAATTTAGGGAGATATAAAGAATAATGGATGGACAAAATATAAAATATACAAATGTGGGTACCATACCAGTTAACATATGGTATGTTATGAAACGATGAACTTTCAGTGTTGTCGATTGATTGACGTCATCTCATTTGTATCCACACCCACACCTAAACCAGCATTTTCTGTCTTCTCTATCTCAGTTATGTAGCCACTGACCAAATATAGGATTGGTTAGGTTTCTACTTTTATAACATAGAACATTCATTTTTAGACTATTCTCTCTTAAATGGAGTCAAATGTTCCTACTTGCATCTTATTTGCTAATTTTGTTTTCTGTTATAATTTGTTTTTGAGTTTCAAACATGTATGTGGTTGTATATTCATAGATACTGTGAAAGGGAAAGAAACTGCTCACAGGGGAAGAGCAACGAGGATGGGGGAAAGGAGAAATGGAAGGAGAGTATATGACAAATATTACATATTATGTACTATAAATACATGAGAGAGCTAGGATAACTGTACTACTAATTTCTGTTAGCTCATTGAAAGGAACAGTAGTACTTACGTTATTTGTTTTTTAAATTTATTTTAAAAGTAAAAGAAGAAAACATTAACAAATAGACATCCATATACAAAACAGCATAAGAACAATGCAAACCATATGGAGTTACAGACAAAGTGGTAGGAAATTAACAATGGTTGTGGTGTTATGTATTGATATCTTCCAAGTGGTTTCTCAGGAAAACAAATAGAGACGTGCAATAATGATCAAACAAGTAATCATTAACTCTTCCTTTCAGTAAAGCAGTAGAAGACAGTAGTACCAATGTTAGCTATCCCGTGTATACAGACATACAGAATTTCCCATGCTCACATTATTTGATCAATTTTGCATGCCTATATCTGGTAATCTGATCACCTACCTTGAAGATAACAGTATGCAAGGTACTAACTATTGTTAATTTCCTATCATCTTGTTTTGAAACTCTGTATCGTTTTTATTTTTTTATCTTTAAAATAAAATTTTAAAAAAGATGTGGATGCAATAAAAGAGTAAATCATGGTCCTTCTTCTGAAAAATCCCTATTCTCCATGAAGAGGCAGATAGATTAACAAACAGTGAGAGCGGAGGCCGAGGTGCTAGTAGAGATGCTCACTACGGCGTGATGTGAGTGGAAATCTTGGAGCCACTCACCACGTGATGTATATCCCAGGCCTTTTGTCATCATAATAAAAGACTCTTCAAGTAAAGGGTGAAGAGATCTTACAAATTGCCTTCTTATGAGAGGTGGCTGCTCTGAGGCATTCAGTTGTAGTAAATATGACAATAATTAAGATTCAGCTACAAGATGGCTTTTGATAGAAATAAGTATAACAGGTCCATTCAATCTCAGCTTTTTCCACACACAGGAAACAATATGTTTATGAATGTGTAAATGTAGGTTATAAATAGTACTGGGATTCATCACTTCTTAGAAGTCAGTAATTATATTAACTTCAATGGAAGTCATTTCCATATTTCAACTTGTATTAGTATCAATGAATGCATTGCTCAAGCTCAGTGTTTTAGAATTTTAACAATGGTTCCAGTTTACACAGATGCTTTTTAACACTGGTTGCTTCTCTTCATGCTTTAATCTATGACGTCTATCTAAAAATTTTATAAGGATTTATGTTGTCTGCCTTATCCAGTGGGTCGGGAATAATAGTATAGTTTCATTCTTCTTTACTTTAAATAGACAAGGATGGCTTAGGGTCTGGGACATAAATTCAGTGTATATATGCATATTTTTTTCCTTTTCTTTTTTCTCTTCTCTTTTCTCTTCTCTTCTCTTCTCTTCTCTTCTCTTCTCTTCTCTTCTCTTCTCTTCTTTTCTTTTCTTCTTTTCTTTGAGGCAGGGTCTTGCTATGTGGTTCAGGCTGGCCTTAAACTCACCACGTAGTACAGGCTGGCTTGAACTCACAGTGATCCTCTCAGCTCAGCCTTTTGGGTATTAGTATTACAAGTGTGCATCACCAACCTAGTGAGCACAAACTCAGTATAACTTTTAGAATGCTAGTTTATTTCCTGTAGGACATTATTGTATAAACAAAAGAAGAAAAATTGACTTCCAAATTATACAGGTGATTCTCTGTTTACTTGAGTTTTGCTTTGTACGGTATACTTAATTTCAGATTTTTAGAAATTTAGAAATTTTGTGTGAAAGCTTGTTTTTGTGTGTATGAGATGTGCATTTTTCTGAGAATGGACTCCAGATGATTGATCAAACTTTCAGGGAAGCTGTTTTCCCGTAAAAGTTTGAAAGTCCCTGAAGTGCATCCTTCATGCCAAATATCCATATAGGCACGACAAAGTTCTCAAAGGCATGAGCAGGTTTGTGTCTTGTGTTCTTCATTATGCTCTATTATGCTTAACATAAAAGGCATTATGTGTTATTGTCAAAATGTATTCTCCCAGAATGAATTACCTTTAAAAGGTCATGTTTGTGCATCTTTTTATGGGTTAATAAGATTGAGTGGTAGGGCAACGGAGATGAGGGAGGAGAAAAAACGAACTGATCAAAAGGGCCATCATCTGTGTAACTGAGTAACAAAGATGAAGGTAACATTATGTAGGACAGCATCCAGAGCTAATTCCCTTCTATGTTATCTATAATTCTGTATTTCCTCAGTCGTTTTTGTATTAGCAGAAGTGAAGATAACTTTATA
>PVLD010012608.1:0-11331 GCA_004027595.1 Dinomys branickii | reverse complement strand
CTTTGGTATTTCCTTTAACGTTTTTGTGTTAACTAAAAGTGAAGATAACTGTGTAATACATCTAGTTCTAATTCCCTACTATATTCTGTATAACTTTGTATTTTCTGTATTGTTTATGGCTTTTCTGGTTCATATGTCTCCATTCTTTTGTCTTGAAAATAAAATTTAAAAAAAAAAGACTTGCAAATATAATCCATAACCTTAACATTAAAACTTATAAAACAAAAAATACTGTTCACATTTTATTGAAAAGGGAACAGAGATTCATCAATGCACAGCTCAGAACTCACAGTACAAGAGCTCGTATCAGTTCTTCAGAGCCTAACACCATTTTCCACATGAAATATGTATAAAGATTTTTCTTTGAGTTGTTTCTATGCTTCTCATTTAAAGAATGGGGGCCTATGCCTTCGATTGCTCCATATAAAGTGAAGCAAATGCACAACGAACTGTGAATATAGGAAAACCCTGTAGCCTCCAGGACCTTGGTTTTCTCGCATGTAAAATAGAGTAATAAACCCAAACCACACTTAGGTATGTTCCAGCTCCCACACACCGTGTGTCTCTGTCCGAGTTTGGCCTAGAGCTGCCTTTCAGAGGAGCAGACCCATTCATCACATCTGCACTCCAGGTGAGCCGGACAGTTCCCCACCCCTTGTAGTTGTGCCACCAGGCTCTAGCGTAGATGTTCATGATCCATAAATTATTTCTTCCTGTTGCCAGAAACTTACCTTGATTAATCTTTAAAAACACTGTGGCTCCTTTGATTTATCTTCTCGTCACTCTTGTCTGTCCTGGGGGGACTGTGTGATCATTGCCTTGGTGCCGTCAGACTGTCTATGTTCCGGGATGTTTTAGTTTTCTTCTATCATCGTGTGACGTAGAGTAGGTGCATCAACATGAAGAGACATCAAGCTTCACAATAAAAAGACACTGTGCTTACCAAACAATATCAGGAGTTATATTGATTAAAGTTTCAGGCTCTTAGGAGATTTGAGTTGAGCATCATTATTGCTGACTGATTTCGGAAACTGCGCATCCTGGTAGAAGGGTGCTTGAGTTGGGGATCCACTGACTCGTCTTTCAGTATAGACTTATCATTTAGTAAATCATTCTTTTGAGTCTTGATTTGGAACTTACCACAGGATTCTAAGCCAGATGATCTGGAACATGTGCCAATATAAAATTTCTTGGTTTTTTGGAATGATTTTATTAAGAATCTTTAATAAGATATTTTCTTCCCATTTCCATAGTATGAATTCACCTTCTGGTGCTGTCGCTTAAAAACTTTTAATAAGATGCAGAATATCCTCTGAGAAATACACAAAATCAAATGTGTAATAGGTAGTCTGATCCCACTGTGCCCCAACCTGATCTCAAAAGTTTTTTCTTTTAATTTTTTTTGAATTTTACATTTTTTCCTCTTTGGAAAAAGAAGCCACAGTAAAAGCCCAAAGCAGAATATCTGCTCTCTTTATAGTGTGCGTATATAGGCTGGCTGGTTTTTTCCTAGGTCAGAATTACATGGTTTCTTCATGTAGATTCCGTCATGGATTACGCTCAGGATGCAATATCTACTGCAAAACTTGAATTGAAGGCTGGATTTTTATTAGGATGTGATCATCCACTGCTGAAATAGGATTTTGCTGTTCAATTTGCAGCCTGCCACCTGATAAATGCTAGATTATGAGTCAGAATAATAAACAAGGTGTGTTATAGTAGGCCAAAAGCTTCCAATTGTCTAGCACTGCATTTGTCTTTTTTAGGTATATTCTCAAAGGAAAACAAAATTTGAATATGTGCTTGTGCACTAACAGTTTCCAGAAATGGTAGCGTTTATCCATTGTCTTTTTAAATAGAGGCTTTCTGTAAACGGCTCACATAACCAGTTATTTGGCTTGAAATGGCCTCCCCATGAAAATGCCTACTTTCATGTTAAGGCAGGGAATCGCAAGGCTTTGCTGGAGTCCCAGTGTCTAGCAGATATGCTATAAATTTAATTTCATGGCAAAATGAAGTCTATTACAGAAAATCAGAAAGAACTACCTTCTCAGCAAGGCCATCTCTCTCTGTTTTATTGAGTCTTTTTTGTGTAGCTTTTCCAAGCTTTTTCTGTACCTGCCCATAAAGAGGGGCTCTTTGAGGACAATGCTAACAAATTAACTAGCAAACATGTTTCTAGAGGTGGTTGGGGCAGAAGTTCAGGGGAAGCCCATGGCTGCTACCTTTTTTTACTATACCTGTAACTGAGGAGCTCAATCTTGTTAACAGTTTTAATTCTAGTACATTTCAATAGTTTTGGTTCTCTTGTTATCTTAATATATCTGTCAGTGGAGCCAGGAAATATTTAAATTTTATTGTTGTGCAGGTACAATTAGAGAGGAAGCTGAAATGGACTTTAGAATTGTGCCTACTTGGGAGAAGCTCAAAGGTTCTTACTGCTTGGTAAGAAACTTCTAAGCTGTACCTAAAGTATTTCTTAATTAGAGTTTACTGGTTAGTTACTATTAATTAAAGATCTGGTGTTTTAGTTGAAATCCAGATCAATTTCCTATAAATTATTTATGAATTCTCTACCAGGAACTATGGTACCATTGGTACAGAAATAATAAATATGGCATATTCAAGAAATCATGGCACATTCAACCAATCTCTACACGTGCACTTTTAAAGCAGTGTAGTAGTAATAACAGTCAGAAGTTAAATTCACTGAATGTTAGTCACAGCTTCATCTAAGTGTTGGGCTTTTCTATGACTTTTAACATTTACTGCATGATGTCCATTTTAGCAAAGAAGCTTTTGTGTCGAGAATAGTTACCAGATGTGATTGAAAAAATGTTGTATGTTTATATTTTTAAAAAATTTTTACAACAGAAGACACATTGCCATTAGTCGCTCTCAAAAATTTCCCCTTGGTTCAGATACATCCCATTGTTCTTAACACATTCTGAAGAGTTCTGGAAGTCCTTTATTGAGTGTTTTAGTTGCACTGTCTGGCTGTCTCATTGACCGGAAGCAATTCAGGATATTTACCTTTTTATAGTCAGTTTGACTTTGCAGAAGAGACAGAAGTAGCATGGTACCGATCTGGTGAATGAGGGGAGTGAGAACTCATTGTTGTTTAAGCTTTTCCTTCTTTGGGGTGAACTCAGAGGCAGCATTCACTCAAACGAATGCTGATCACAGCTCATAAAAAGGGACAAAATGGGAATTGTGGAGCTGTGCAAAGTGGCAAGAACGATGGTACAAGTGCATTCGAAGTGATGAGGGTTGTTTTGAGGGAGATTAGTAGCAATATGCCTTTTATACTAAATTTGTAATTTAAATATTCATCATACTTTTTGACCATTACTTGTATGAAACATGCTCAAGTTTGTGCCATTAATACTGGTTCCCCAATCTTTCAGACTCTAAAGCCTATGCAGTTAGTTACTATCCTATTCTACTTTCCTGATAAAAATATTCTCAGAGATAAAATGAATTTATATCTTGTCAAAAATATACTGGCATGGCTAAGTCTTATATTTAGAAATATAATGTACAACTAAAGAAATTCATTGGTACAAATGACCCTCATATTGTGTTGGGGACAGAACAGAGATGACTGCAAGAGTTAAATTGTCCTTTGTGGAATCTAAGATATCTTATCACCTTTTACATAATGAAAGAGTTGGGGAGGCCATTGTCCTGGATGAACTATATACATGTATCTATTGGGGCAAGCACCAGGTGGCATCCACTTGTTGAAAAATGTGTCAAAAACTCTTCCAAAATCAGGTTGTGGTACTTTGGATCTTAAGTGCCTCTCAAAGCTCCACATGGTGAATGAAGACTTGATCTCCAGCATGACAGAATCTTTGAGAGGTGGAGCCTATTGGAAGGTCTTTACATCATTGAGATTCCCCACCCAAGGAGACTGGGGGATCTTGGCTCCTTACTTTTTCTTTCTTTTATTTCCCAGCCGTGAGGTGAGTAGTTTTGCTCAACCAATGCACTGCCCTCCATTGCAACTGTCATATCTATCAGAGACCTGAAAGCAATGAACTCACCCGATTAGCAACTAGAACCTCTAGAGCTGTGAGCAAAAATAAACTTCTCATTATAAGTTGATTTTTTCTGGTCTTTGTTATAGTGACTGAAAGGGGACTGAGACAGAGCTGTATCCATGCACATCTCGCTCCCTTAATGATGGCAAAAGACACAACCAGCAACTCTATGGAATTACAGAACTTTATAGATAATTCTGTCAACCAGGTTTCAAAGATAGTAGTAGGCTTTAGCTGAAAACTTTTAGAAAATTCACTTTTTTGTCTCACTGTAGGGTTTTCCACTGTCGCTAATGTTAGTTCGCAGTTAAAGCTTATTATAGAGCATAAGTAACATTTCCTGAACTGATGTGGTCACCAAAATGCCTCTCTTAAGGAACACCTTTAAGAGCACATGCACTAAAAAGCACTTTGGAAGCAATAATCTATGCCAACAGCTATAGCCCAATAGGACCCACAAAAATGTATTCACTGAACCTTCTATATTTAGTGTTATTTATATGACTATTTTAAATGCATATCATGTTTGACCTAAAATGGGTAGGATCATTATTTATCTTGGAATGAAAATGAATGACCAAAAATAAAATTAAATGCCTTTCCTTATGAGACTTTGGCAGTTGCTTAGTTGAAATAATTTTAAGTGCATGGTCCAAATAATTAGTAGATAGTTTGCTTTGGACTGTCAGCACAATAATATATTTGCACTTACCAGAACTTAAACAATAACGTGTATTTATTTTCTATATGAGAACTGAGCTGTCGGCTGATTCAGCTACAGCAAAGTCTGAATACTCAGGGTCTTCCTGTGTCTCAAGTCCCATTCTCAGGGTCACAGTGATTTTGTAACTCATGATGTTTGAGGTGGTTGCATCAGATCCAAGTATCAAATCCTTACCACTAACTCCAAAAGTATAGAGTTAAGCCTGTTTCAGAGATCTGTGTTGCACCCTCTGTGTCCCCCACCAAGAATGCTTCCCCACAGGTCCTATGGGACTGACTGAGTCACACTCCCAGGCTCTCCTCATGAGGGAGACTGAGAAAGTGGGTGATATGCTTTGCAGCCCCCATCCAAGGTGCCAGCTCTGTCATGAAGGAGAAAGGGGGAAAGCATAGTTGAGCTTTGCACGCTGTTTTATATGTATAGGTAGCTGCTATTTTGCTGTGGCTTTGAGCTGGATTTCTGTTGCTTAAAATGTCTTTGTTCAGCAATTTAAAATGGGATTAAATCCTGAAATACTTTAGAGCAAACTGTGAATACAGATTTATTGCCAAAACTGACAGTATTATAAAAGGGAAGATTTTTTTGATATACTTGAATCCTTTAATTATAGTTGGATTTTTTAATTTATGGATTTGTTTTCAATCAAGGCATTTCTAAAATGATCATAGTTCCTATTTTTCAAAGAAAGCTGAGAGTGAGAGAGAGAGAGAGACAGAGAGAGAGAGAGAGAGAGAGAGAGAGAGAGAGAGAGAGAGAGAGAGAGAGAGAGAGAAACTATCATATCAAATACTGGTTTTGTAATTATCCTTCCATACCTTTCTCAGGTCCAGTTTATATTCTTCATGTTGCTTGAATTATATACTCCTAACTAGGCTCCTCTGCTCCATATTGGTCATAATAATTCAAAGGATTCTCGCCTTTCTGTTATTCCCAATTATGAGATAAATATAGATAGGAAGGATTGATAATATGTTCCTGCAGAGAGCTAAATGGTTTTGTTGTTATTTGCTTGGGTTTGTTTTTTCTCTTTTTCTCAGCTTGGAAAAAAAGACCAATAATTAACAGATGTAAAATGTGGGGACTCCAGGCAGTACCTTCATGTCCCCTGTTCTCAACTTCTTATACCCTTCTTCACGCTTCTTGGTAATTAAGCTGGAAAAATAAAGGCAGCGGAGCACGGAGACAGGGTAAATGGCATCTAGTATGATCAAGTTGCCTTGTGGTTCTGGTAAGAGGTACAGACCATGCATGTGGCATGTGTGAAACTGCCATAAACTGAGTGCCAAGACAGCCTAAGCTTTGAGCTATTTGAAAAAATGCTGATGGTCTCTGAAGATGTATGACTCATTTTTAAGTATCTTAATGAGGAGACTTGGAAAGAGGAAGAAAGCACATTTGACAGTGTATGTAAAATAATGTGGCACTTCCATGCAAAAATGAGATGAAATTTTATTACAAAAACCCTATTTATTGATGCAACATTTATCGAATCCATACTTGTGCCAAGTACTGTGTTTAGTGAAAATAAGTCAATCCTTCCATGTAAGTAGAGATGGTGTGGAGGATGACTCCAATATGCAGGCACAAATATTACAATAGAATGTGATGGAAATTATTCATTAAATTACTGTTCATTGAGCACCTCTTACATGTCAGGACTCGGGTGGAACACTGACCATTAGATTTAGCATCACAGTGGTCACTGTGGTCTCCAAATGGACTATTTTAGTGGGATGGTAGACAAGAGAATGAGTCATCTGTTCTAGAGAAGTTTCTGGAGAAATTTGAACGTTAGGTGTAAAGTTGATGGTGACAGATGACATTTTGAGAATGTTTATTTTAAAAAGTGCAAAGACATGGAGTGGAAACAGGAAGATGAAGGCAAAGATTTCTCATATAATATCTCAGTAGGGATAAAAATAGTATAGCAATATTGAATAATCACTTTGAAAAAAAATTTCAGTAAGAATCGGTGCCTTCTTTGCATGTGGAAGGAAATATGCAATATAAGAACCATTGTTGAATTCCTACCATTTTGTATCATGAATCTCTGTATCATTTCCAATTTTTTTTTATTACTTGTTACTGTCTTTGATTGTTTGATCAATCTTCCATTCCTACGTCTGGTAGTCTGAGCAACTTCAATGAAGATAACAGTATGTAACCATTGTTACAACCATTGTTGTAACAGTAGCAACCATTGTTAATTCCTATCATTTTGTTTTGAGGTCAGGTATCATCTTTGTTGTTTCTGTGTTGTTTTTGTTTTTGTCTGCATTGTAGCTGTTTTGTCATTTTTTTCTCTTTGAAATTAAAAAAAACTTTACAAAAAGTAAGTGAACAGAAAGCCTACATTTCCAGCATGGAAAATGTATGAATAGTACACAGTTAAAGTTCTTTCATTTGCAAGAAATATTTTTCTGGTGTGTCCCTAGTTCTAATTTTTTGAGCATGAATAACATTTTGTCATAGTGACATATGATAATAATAACAGGTATGATTATGATAAGAAGTCAGCATTTATTGAGTAATTTCACTGTAGCCCGATTCACTGTCCGACGATATAAAGTATGCATTATTATTAACCCTGTTTTAGAGATTATGAGACAGAAGCCCAGAGAGGTGAAGTAACTTCCCAAAGCTGTCAGAGCTTGTTAATGTCAAATGCAGATGTACTAATAAGAAAGTTCAGTTTATTCAAATAATCCTATTGACGCAAGTAAAAGTTTAGACAGATTTTAATTGGATGCAGGACTAAGCCACGAAGTTGGGTCTTAAAATTCAGGGTGGTTTTCTCCGATCGCTTTTATATCTTCATCAGACAAAGGCACTTGCTTAATCAACTGGAACTGGTGTCATCCAAATTCATTCTATTTCTGGTTCTACTTTCCTTGTTTCATTTCAGCTCTGATTGGATCTTAACTAGAGATTCATGAAATGACTTCAAATCTGGGCAGACTCTAGGCTGCTAGTGAGAAGGTATCTGTGTTTCTAGCCAGGACAAAAGATAAGACACTAATCTGTGTTAGCATTTCAAAGTAAAGGCAGTCTCAGTCGGCACTACTTGATGAGCCCCAGGATGGTTTAACAGGGCAGAATCCTATTGTAAGTCAAGGAGCATCTGTATAATATCTTGCAGGAATTTAGACTCCTATTTTTTCCTAAGTTCTCTAAGTAGTTGGATTTGCCACCTTTCCACCCTCCACATGCTCCCAAATCTTTCACATAAAAGAAAGAACGTAGGTATGTAGTGAATATATTTAAGATGCATTTTCTACTCCTGTGTGTATGCCTCAACTCTATTGCTCTTTTTAGATCCTGCACAAATAATTCAGGAGGCTTCTAATAGAGGTGGGCAACGAGGTTGTTCTTGAAATTTTCATGTCTATTTTACATGTGGGCGCTGTCTTGTATTTGAGTCTTTTAATCCTATGGATGTGAGCACAAACAGCTTGTACGGGGACTGCCGGTAGTGGGCAACAGCAGCGCCATTGTGTGTAATTCTGACTGAACCAGTTATTGCTTGTGTGACCTTGGCCAAGTTATTTAACATTTCATGAATGGAGGCCTATAATTATATCAGTAGTTTCCTTCACCCACTGATATCTTTTAAAGTTTAAAAATAATACAGAATTTTTATCAATTTACCATTTGCATGATTATTTTAATGTGTTAACAATCTATAAAGACAATGTAAAAAGCTATGAACTATTATGCCCCCATCCAGCTTTCACTTTTAGGAGTTAAGTCAACTGGGAGAACATTTGCAATGGTAGAATCACTGTAAATCCAGTGGAATTAGTATTTTCTCCTGCATGTGCTTGGTTTGCGTTAGCTCTTGAGACTAATTATATTTTTAATGGACATTTAGACTCTCCAATGCATGTAAATATTTTTAAAAGAAGAAAGAGCACCAAGCATGCAATCATGTCTGGTATATCAGAACTCTCATTCCCCTTAGGAGGGACACGATTATCTGGAAAGGAAATAGGGAGTATCAGGAAATGCTGGAAGATGAAGCTCACATATACATGTTCTCTTGCATGTCCATAACTGACTTATGTATATGAGATAAAGCTCCATCCTCACAACCTTACCATCCCGGAAGTTCCACTCTCCTTTTGCTGTCCAACCCTCACATCCCATTTCAACTCAGCCATTTTGACAAGAATCTACTTGTATAAGGAGTTCAGGCCCTGGGAAAGGGAGACAAGGAGAAGGTGACAGGGTATGATTGGCTGCACTTGCTAAATATGGGTAAGACTCTCTAGGTCTGTTCAAAATAATTACCTTTCTCTAGGCTGATTGGGTAGAAAAGAAACCACATACCAAAGCATAGCTGTCTTGGTTACTTTTCTTTCATTGCTGAGACAAAATATCCAGTGCCCAAAATGAAGGAAGGAAGGGTTTATTTAGCTTACAGTCTGTGGAGGTTTCAGTCCATACTTGGATGGCTCAGAAGCAGAATGGCACATGGCAGAGGGCAACAGTTCATGGCAGCAGAGCACAGCAAAAACAACCAGCAAAAGGGAGGAATGGTGCCAAGCAGCCTCCTTCTAACTACCTTACATTGTGAACAGGCTACCCCCACCCAGGGGGCGTGTAGCTCTCACACAGTCTCCATGCCCTCCTCTTCCACAGGCTCAGGGTATGTACAAAGTAAGCACCCCGGCTTCCTCCTGAGTCACAGCCAAACCTCCGGACTCCCCACATTGACACAATGTATCAACCATGTCAATAGCAAACCTCAGAGGCCAGAGTAACATAGAACAGTGATTGATTATGATTTGATTCTACTGCGTTGTCCCACCGATCACTAAGCTTCCTTCTAAAGCTTCCCATCATCTATTTCCAACCCACTCGTTGGGCTCCTGTGTTTGCATGTGTTTAAGAATTATCCATTTTAGGGCTGGGGATATAGCTCAGTGGAATAAGCGCTTGCTTAGCAAGTGTAGGGTCCTGAGTTCGATCCCCAGTACCGCAAAAAAAAAAAAAAAAAAGATTAAAAAAAAAGAATTATCCATTTTCCCTTAAAGGGCTCTGGTCTTCTGTAATTTCATCCTTTAGGCTCCCTCTGGCTTTCCTGGCTTCCGTAAGGTGGGTCATGTATGTTTTGCCCACCCTCTCAGGCTCCCTTACCCCTTTCCCCTTCTCTGATAGTCTCCTTTCTACTTTTGTCAGCATTTATTTTACAGATTCCACACAAGAGAGAACACATGTGACACTTGTCTTCTTAAGTCTGCCTTATTTTGCTTAATACGATTGCCTTCAGTTCTATTATCCTCCTGCATACGACGATTTCTTTCTTCTTTATGCCTGACTAATGCTATCCATTTATTTCTCTACCTATCTTTATTTATTGCTGTACCTATCTATGCCTAGTCTGGCTCCCTAATCTGGCCAAAGTGAATTGTGCATACTATTCTTTGGATCTGCTCTGTTAATAGCTGTCAGTGTATATCTTTTTCTTCCATACCCCCTGATACTACGTTATTCCAGTTCTCTGACACATTTCCTGCCTAGGTCATTCTAACACAGTTATCTGATCTGCTGCTTATGTTAAGCCAGAAGTAGCAGTTTTAACATGCAAAACACAAGCACCTTACCTTGCTCACATCCTTCATTTGTTTCTGAGACTATTCAAAAATTAAGAAATCTTGGGTTTGTTCAGTGGGTAGTAAATGACCTCTGTTCACAGCTCTGAACTTATTTCTCGTCACTACACCCTCTCTTTGCTCTGACCCTGTGAGTCTAATTTTAGCTCTTCTCTACAAGTATCATGCCACATTCTTTGTGCCATAAATGCTGACCCTACTGCCTTCACTACGTACGTTCTTTTGTGTCATCACCTCCTGAAAGTTCATAATAACCAAGTTGATCTAGTGAGGAACATAAGCTTGGAGTCAGATTTCTGATAGCTGAACAAACACATGGCAAACACCAGTTACACACTTCGTACCTGACATCAATTTGCAGGGTGGTGAAGAAGGTGGAGAAGGAAATCAGCAAGAGACAATGTTGCGCAGTGGGTCAGAGCACACCTTGCCATCAATAACTGCCTACCCCCATCCTACTTGATGAACTCTGAAGATCCACTTAGCCTCACAAATTTTATTCTTATCTATTTATGTCAGAATAAAAAGATCCATCTAAAAAAGCTATTTTGAGGACTAAATTAAGTGATATTAGTTTTTTATTAAGTTTATTAGTACATTGTAGGTATGCATAATGACCATATTCGCCATAGGTAATTTGTAACCTTACACGATATATTTTGATTCCTCTCCCCCTGCATTTCCTCTCCCGCTTTCAACTCATCCTCCCCTCCCTCTAGCTTGGTTTCTTTTTTTTATTTTATTTATTTTTTATTTTTTTAAATTTTATTTTAAAGACAAAAGAACGGAGACATATGAACCAGAAAAGCCATAAACAATACAGAAAATACAAAGTTATACAGAATATAGGAGGGAATTAGCACTGGATGTTGTATTACATAGTTATCTTCACATTAGTTAACACAAAAACATTAAAGGAAATACCAAATTATAGAGAAGATAGTAG
>PVLD010012607.1:0-59506 GCA_004027595.1 Dinomys branickii | reverse complement strand
AGGGAAAGAAGAATTGGCATGAGGGAAAAGATAAGACAAAGAAAAAGGAAGTAAAAAAATATGTATTTATCTATATACACAAGACAATTACACTACTAAATTTTTCCACTTCTCTCTCTCTCTCTTTCTTTCTTTCGTTTTCTTTCTTTCTTTCTTTCTTTCTTTCTTTCTTTCTTTCTTTCTTTCTTTCTTTCTTTCTCTCTCTCTCTCTCTCTCTCTCTCTCTCTCTCTCTCTCTCTCTCTCTCTCTCTCTCTTTCTTTCTTTCTTTCTCTCTTTCTTTCTTTCTTTCTTGGTCTGTTTGAAACAGGGTCTCCTATGCAGTTCAGGCTGGTCTTGAAGTCACTTTGTAGCCCAGGCTGGCCTTGAACTCAGCAATCCTCCTGCCTCAGCTTCCTGAGTGCTGGGATTACAGGCATTCACCACCATGCTCAGCTCTGTACTACTTATTTGTAATGGTTTACTGAAATGAACAGTTAATATTTAATTGTTTGATCACTCTTACATGCCTATATCTGATCATCTGAGCAACTACTTTGAAGATAACAATAATGCAATACAACAACCACTATTAATTTCCTATCATCCTTTTTTGGAATTCTGTATCATTTCTGTTGTTTTTGTGTTGTTTTGTTTTTGTCTTTGTCTTTGTTTTTGTTATTTTCTTTTTGTTCTTTTCTCTTTAAAATAAAAAAGAATTTTAAAATGATGTGTTAAAACTGTACTTTATAAAAAACCGAAAGATAGTGATTAGAATTTTCAGGACAGGGCAGGGGGCTCAGAGGAAGCTATAAAAAAAGAACAATTCTCCAACTAAGAAGTAAGCTAACACTTAATGTGCTAATGAGAAATATGCATGACCGTGATGCCAGTCCTGGGCTCTCTTTGCCCAGCAGAGTATATGGTTACAATGATGTAAACATTGTTTTCCACTTTAGTGTCAGGAGTCACCTGCGTGAAAGACTTGGTTGAATGTGTGGGCAGGATGAAATGTTAACACCCCTGAAGGTTTGTACTACTCAGGGAGCCTAACCATCCCATTAAACAACACTAAAATCTTAGTGACTTATCGTCCTAAAGGTTGACTTTTTGCTTATATCATAGTTACATAGAAAAATGGTAATGAAGTGCAGAGTAGTTTATGTTCCATAAAGTAACCCAAGGATCCAAGATCCTTCCATTTAATAATAGGATCATTTTTAGGCCTCTAAATGTTCCACCAACTTGTCCATATGATTGTGAAGACTAGAAGAGACTCTGGAATCCCACAGGGGAGATTTCAGAGGCCCAGCCTAGAAAGCATGTGCAGGTCTCCCTACACTCCGTCAGGCTGACTCAGTTACATGGCCTGAGCTAGAAGCTGGGCTTAACTGTGTGGCCAGGAGATAAAGAAAACAATTCAATCTCACTCTGCCCCATGATGCAAAAATAAAATTATCAGAGAGAATGGAGGAAAGAGTAGGAAGCCTAACATCTGCAACTTAAACAATGCGGAGTCCAAAACTGATGAAGCTCAAAGGAACAAGAAAATGACACTCAATTCTGTATTGTTTAAAGTTATAACCACTACCAAAACTAGAACCAAAAGAGTCCTGTAACTTAAGAGATCTGTCAAGAGGGCCTTGTCATGGACTGCCTTGTGTTGATATTCTCACTCCTTGTTACCTATGAATGACCTGATTTGAAAATGTGGCTTTTTTCAGATATAATCGTAAAGATTGGGTCATCAGTGTGGATCCTAATTCAACCTGCACTTGATCTTAGCCAAAAGGCCGAGAAGCGATCCTAATTCAACCTGACTGGTGTCCTTAAAAGAAAGTCTGAAGACAGACACACACGAGAAGATACCCTTTGCTCTGACAGAAGTAGAGATTGCAGTGATGCATCTACAACTGAGGGAATGTCAAGGATAAACAGCAAAAACCAGAAGCTAAGAGAGGCATAAAAAAATTCTCTCCTACAGCTTTGGCTCTACTGACACCCTGATTCCAGACTTCTAGCCTCTAGAACTGTGAGACAATACATTTGTGTTATTTTAAACTACCCAATGTGTGGCCCTGTCTCACAGCAGCACCAGATTATGAATACAAGTCCATCTTTGCCTGCTCAGAATTGAAGTTGACTTGATAAAGACAGGAACCAGAAAATCTCCTGGCCTGGATGAAGCAGGAATGGGTCTTGGAAAAAGGATATTAGATAGGAAAAGGTGGCTAGTCATGAAGGATGTGCTAGCTAATGTTTTGTGTCAATTTAAGTAGACTAAAGGATGCCCAGATAGCTAGTTTAAAAAAAAAAAAAAAAACTTCTGAGCACAGCTGTGAATGTGGTTCTAGAAGAGAGATTAGCATGGGAATCTGAAGACAGCAAAGTTCTTCCCTCACCAATATGAATGGCATCGTTCAATCCTTTGAGGGCTCCAATAGAACAAAAGACAGAAGAGGGGCAAATGTGCCCTCTTGGCTCGAGCTGGGTCATCTGTCTTCTCCTGATCTTAGATATCATTGCTCCTGAGTGTTGGGTCTTTGCACTCAGGTTAGAGTTTACATCATTGCTTCTCCTAGTTCATTGGCTTTGTTCTGAAACCACATCATTGGTTTTCATGGACCCAAATTGCAGACAGATTATAGGGCTTCCTACCATAATTAGGTGAGCCAGTTGTTCATAACATATCTCTTTGAAATATATGAATATATAGGTCTATGTGTATATACCTATATTTATGCCCTACGTTGCCTATCATGACTAACACAGAGGAATTTGAATTTTATCTCCACTGCAATGTGGAGGCACCAGGAGGCTCTTTCTCAGGCAGACCTGGCTCACTCCTCTCCTGCCTACTTCTGTGTGACCAAGTGAGTGTCCCCACTGAGTTCTAACATTAAGGACTTAAAGAGACAAGAGTTGAGTCCTTCTCTGGCACTCAACAGCGAGCATTGCAAACTTCTAGAAAATAGAGGAGCCCCAGGGAAATCTAATAACAGCCCTACTTAAGAGCACACGACAATTATTACCTCCAACTGTGAGGGAGGCTGAGTAATTAAAAAGGGTTCTTTATTTTGATTAAAAAGATTCCTTTTAGTGTTTCTGAATCTTTAGTGAAAGCCCAGAACTCTATTTTTAGACACAAAACAAGATACGTGGCCAGGGGCAGGGGTGTAATTTAAAACATGGGAAGATGAGCATTTGTGACCTGAAAAATGAGCACACGCCCCCAGTGGCCCCCAACTTGAGCCCATCTCCACCCAATGGCGTCCAAGAGACACAGTAGCATTGCAGCCCCCGCCCTGCCGCCTGGATTAATAGGAGGCCCAAATTAATTGGTTTTAATCACTATAAATTTTCTTCCCAATAAAATTTCAAGAATTTCCAATCATGCTGATTTATATGTGTAATTAGAAATCCATTCACAGATGTCACACTGCTAGGTGGTGGGTAGTATAAGCCCCAGTTTAACTTCAGCTTGAAGCCTGAACAATGAGAAGTATTTCAGGAGAGTGTGGCAGGAGGCTGGGGCAGGGAGCGTGCCCCCAGTCCTGGGAAGAGTCCACACCCATAGTGACACGGGGCCTGCTGGCCACAAACGAAGCACAGATTTTGCCTCCTTTAGTCTCCAGCCCCTTTCTGCCACAGAGACCCCCTGGCCTAGATAGGAGCAGACCCAACATGCTTTGCATGTACCATGGAGAGGCCTGACTAAGATAAATATGCCACAACACCTGGATCCCCTCCTGTCCAGGGCAGCCATCAGCCTGCCAGTGGGAGGCTGCTACTGCAGCAAGGCAGCCATCAGCCTGCCAGTGGGCCACTTCCAATAGGCAGATTAGTCACCTTGGAATCATCACACCTACATGCCAGCAATCCAGGCTGCCATGGACAAGCTGGCTGGACTCAGCTGCTGCTCAGTGTTCCCCTTTCTCTACCTCTGTACTTCACCCAGAAATGGACCAATGTAGCAGTGGGAAACAGTAGCCAAAGAAAGGACCTAACGGCTGCATTTCAGGCCCTCTAAGGATTTCAAGTCAGCAATGAAAAGCATCATTCTCTCCCTACAGTGACAAAGGGAGACAAAAAAAGTCTATAAATGAGCAAGATATACCAAGGGGTTTATGCTAGGACTCAAACGGTATCAAGACTAGATAGGTGGGTTCCGGGCATGATGGTGCACATCTGTCATCCCAGCACTCAGGAGGCTGAGGCAGGAGGAGGATCCCCCACAAGTGTGAGGCCAGGCTGGGCTCCATAGTGAGTTCAAGGCCAGCCTGAATTCAGACAGGTGGGGAAATTAGACAGGTTGGGAGAAGGACAAAAAAGGGAGATTCCAGAATCCTGAATGGAGGGTCAGAGGACCAGCTGTTGATATAAGTTGGACATTAGGTCTCTGGAATCTGCAGGAAAAACAGGCAGAGTACCAGGTCCAGTGGAATATGTTGATGCCAAAATCCATGTAGAGAAGGCAAGAGAGCTCTGGAGATGAGTTAAAGGGGGGAAACCAAAAATCAGGAACACGGACAAGGAACCAGGCTCTGATTGGCCCCAGCCACAAGATACGACAGAGCTTGGCCCTGAGCCAAGTGCTCTCTGAGCTGACTTTCCCAACCATGCTGCCCTGGACCACACAGAAAGTACAAAACAGAAACCAAGGTGAGACAGCAGAAAGCAGCCAGGGCAGCTGAGGTTGCGGTATATCTGCAGCACTAGTGATCCTGTGACCCTGAGCAAGTGACCTGACTTCATCCATTTACTGCAGCTCACACTCCTGCCTTCCCATGTGACCACTGCTGTATCTCAGGATGGCCAGTCACAGAAGCAGAATGAGGCTCAGAGTGGCTATGTTACTTGTCTGTCCACTCAGCCACTAAAGTGAGGCGAGGAGAAGAAAATGAACATTTACTGAGGAATGTCCATCCCATAATCCTAAAAGGAGAAAAAAAAATGAGGCTCAGATAAGTAAGTGTTAAATTGCCTATGGCCATGCAGGAGGAGTGGTGGACCCGATATAGAGCTGTACTGGTGTCACCACATCAGCTCTGAATTTAGGATCCAGGAGAAGAGGGTGGTAAAGAGTGGTGTCATTAAGAAGCCTTAGGAGAGCTCAAGGAAAGAAGATGCAAGAGGCCACTCAGTGGGGACCTTCAGGCCCTCAGAAGGTCACAGGATCAGGGAGTTGATAAGAACCACCCTCCTAACCTCCTCAATTTTTGAATCAACTTAGAAATAAGACACAAGAGCCAGACAGAAGGAATCTGAAATAGCAGCTGTTTGGAAGTTGTTAGCTGAGATTCCTGATCCTAGGCTCCTGAATTAGACACATGGCTTTTCATCCCCATAGCAGGTAAGACCTGCTTCTCGAAATTTGCTACATGGAAGAGCAGTTCAGGCTGTGCCCACCAACGGAGCTAAAACAGAGGACTGAGCTACTCACTGAGGTCTTTAGCCTAATACTTTCAAAATACTGGACATTCATGAAGTATGGGCCTGGTTGGAACTACCCAGTGGTTTCCCCTATAACGAAGTGAATAGCTCACTGACCAAAGAGAAGAGAACACTGGAGACACTGAGGTCAAATCTTCCCTCCTGGATGGATTAAATCCTGCTTGCTCTCCGTGAAGACTTCCAGCTTCCCTGGAGGCCTCAAGTAGCCACCTGGACAACATCAGCACAACAGCTCTGTAATATGCTTCACCCTCCACAGCCCCACAAAGACAGACATATTCAGAATTATTTTCAACAGCATCTTGTCCTCAGAAATGGTTGGTTGGCTTGTCTGCTCAGCCTGCCTCCCTTAAAGAGAGAAGAAGATCATCTTTGCTTCATCCTGATCCTTTAATGCGCCTGAAAGCTGTTGCTTTGGTCTAAAACAGACCCCAAGCCCAAGCAGGGACTAGGTGGAGCAGTCTTAATGGGGATTAGTGTCTGCCCGGGGAAAGCCAGAACAGGGTGTTGAGAGGAGATTTTAGAGGTTGGACAATGTTTAAGGGCTTAAATGTTTGATAATGCAGGCTCAGTGGTGTTTATGCATGGGCCTCAGCAGCAGTGTACCATCCGGGATATAATGGATGTTGCAAGATTTGATTTTAGTAGTTTAAAAATATCCAAGTAGTCTGCAGGCTAATGGCCATTGGACAGACTCATTAGGATATCAATAATCATTCAGCATTCTGAAATCCTTTTAATGCTCTGGGACAGCAAGGAGCGAGTGAAAGACTGGGAGGAAGGTCATAGGGGAACTTGTGGGGTCAGTTCAACAAGTGAAGACGATGAATGAATTCAGAGGTCTCCAAGGCCTGGTGCATTCTCTGCCACCATCTGGTTCTTGGTTCAGTGTCTGGTTGGGCTGCATTATAAAGAACTGGAGAAGAGAGGCTGAGGGAGAAGCTTAATGAAAACCCTTTCAGATTGACTATGTTCACTTAGGAATATTCATTCAAATTCTTTCCATATCTTTGCATGGCTTGATAGCACATTTCTTTTTAGCACTGAGTAACATGACTCTATCTGGATATATCACAGTTGACATATATTTTTACTTTCTGGAGGACATTTTGGTTTCGTCTCAGTTTGGGCAATTACAAATAAAGCTTTATAAACATCCAAAAAAAAAAAAAAAAAGAAAATTCCTACAATGCCTTATAGGTCCTTGATAGCAGTTGAACTGGATGCTATTTAAACCTCACTGCAGTCAGCCCATTATCCAAAGCCCAGCTTTTGTGTCTGCTCGTCTCACCCAGCTCACTACCTTCCCTGAGGAAGTAATTGCCTCCAAATAGTTGATTTCCTGTCTGTCCTTCAAGTTTCCACCTCTGCCCAAGCACTCCCCACTGTCTAGACCTTCCTGGTAATGGCCTCAAGAACACATACCTTTGCAGCACTAACCATGTCTTAGAGGACGCACCTCACCCTGCTCTTACTCCTTCCTGAGCAGCAGCTCTGACAGGCTTTGGCCTCAGAAACCCTTTGAGTACTGAGCAAAGCTCTAAGCTACTGCATATGTGGTTAGGATTTTAGAGTTAAAATATTTGTGTTTTGAGAAATGCTTGAGATATACTATGTCCTCAGTGAGGGTTAGCTGTGGCCATTGTTTAGCTATCTGAATCAACAAAATTTGTTGAAAGAGAAAGGCTAATGGGGCCAGGGGCAAGAGCTGCAGGAGGGCTGAAAAGTCTCTCTGGCTAGTATGTGAAGCCCAAGAGAAGGAGCAGACTGGGGAACAGTGTGGTATGTGTTGAGTTAGAAGAAGCCAAGACATTCAAGTGGAGATTTCTAGGAAGAAATTCACTGACCAAGCCTCTGCTACGGTCTGGGTTAGAAATACTAATTTTGAGGGCACTGGTACCTCATGTGGGCTGCTGGCACACAGGAGTGGCTGTGACCCCTGGGAAGGCGCATAGCAGGAGAAAAGCAAAGGGTTAAATGTGGAGGGTTGATGGGCAGTTAAAGACCAGGTAAAAAGAATGAGACTCCTCAAGGAAACATGATGACAGCATGCAGTTGTTCAGAGAAAGTGTGGTCTCAGAAGCTAGGGATCCCAAGGTAGGGTCACCAAGCAGACATCTGCAGGAAATAAAGCAGAGGGGCACTAAAATCTCACTAAAATGTAGAGATGGGGAAGGGTGTTCACCAGCACACCCCTCATGGGAGAGATATGAGAAGAAAACATAGAAGGCCAGTCTGGGGCAGCTGCAGAGGGTCCCATTGGGTCCGTGCAAGCAGATGGAGCTGGTTACTAGAGGAACCTTTGTTTTCCTGAGTAAGAACAAAGCAAACATCTACTGAGAGCTTCCCCTGAGCTATCTCTGCCCATTGCCACTTTCAGGCCACTCTGGGCCTCATCACTTAATGAATGTCATCCAGATATTCGAAGAACACCTGTTGGAAACAGTACCAAACTAACTCTGTATGGCTGTTATCCTTTAGGGCTAAAATGTCTCCCAAAAGTCCTGTGTGTTTGGAAGGTGATTGGCTCATGGATCACAGACTCACCCACTGATGAGTTCAAGAGCTGAACATGTTGTTGAGATGGGGCCTGGCTGCAGGTGGCCACTGGGCGCATGACTTGGACAAGTGTGTTCTTGGCCCCGCCTCCTCCCTTGCGTCTCTGCTTTCTGACTGTCTTGTAACAAGCAGCTGTGCTCTGCCCAGGCCTTGGAGCCAGCCGGCCACAAGGGACTCTGAGCCAAAATCAATCTCTCTGCCTCTAAGGTGCTTGCGTGCTATATTTGCCTCAGCAAAGGCAACATGACTAAGACAAAGGCAGAGGGTGGTTTCCTGATGGAAATGGGTCTACAGGTGTTTGATGAAGAAAAGAGGCCTCAAAAGTTAGGGCTGAAGAAGCTCTCTGGCGGGGCAGTGGGGCTGGGGTATTAATGAAGAGCTGAAGCACAGCTGTGGGAGGGCAGGGCCAGAATGCCTGGAGGGGAGCGAGCAGAAGGCAGGAGGGGAAGCAGGACTACCTGCAAGGAGGCAGGGAGGGGCAGGGAACGGCAAAGCTAATGGCCCTAGAGCTGGGATAGTGGGTGGAGCAGAAGGGAGATCAGGAGGGCTGGGGATATAGCTCAGTGGAATAAGCGCCTGCCTAGCAAGCACAGGGTCCTGAGTTCGATCCCCAGTACCGCAAAAAAAAAAAAAAAAAAAAGATTAAGAAGGGAGATCAGAAAGGGCAGGGAATGACCCAGAAGTGAGCAAATCCGGGGGCGGGGGGGGGGCTCTACTTCTAGAGTAAGAACTCAGGCCTGGAAGATTAGGTCTAAGTCTTTGAAAGGCCAATCCCCTACTGGTCAGCTCCCATGAAGCCACTTATTCATTTCTTCATTCATTCAACAAACACTGTCTCAGCATGTCCAGTGCGAGCCACGCTGGCTGGGCTCTCTTCAAAGCATCTTAGGGTGCTCCTTCATTTACTCCTCAAAATAACCTAGCAGAAGTGTCCAACCTGTGGCCAGCAGGCCACATGCAGCTCTGGTCATTATTATGAGGATTTTAGCAATATTTTTCATGACTCAATTGTGGGGTACCTCAGTTCAGACTGTGGAGGTAACAAGAGAAGGCTGTGTAGAGAAAAGCATAGCACAGTGCTAAGTCTGGCTTATTTTGTAAAATAATTTAATAAGTTGAAATATTAAAAAAGGAAGTTTTGCTTTTTATATATATCAACTCTAGTATATGTTTCATCATGCAACCTAAGAATTTCTCTTTACTCAGTGTGGCCCAGGCAAGCCAAAATTTTGGACAACTATGACCTAGGAATTACTCCCAGTTTTCTAGTCCAGAACCTGAAGCACAGAAAAGTTAAAGAACTTGCCTGAAGTTTCACAGCTTTTGAGTGGCAGAATAAAGATTCCAAGCCAACTGCTTCACCACTAGGCTATTCTGCCTTTTAGAGAAACATTACGAGTCAGGGAACCTAAGTTCCCAGTCTTGCCACTGGCATTTCCTCATTGAAAGTGCTTGGGCAAAACCCTTTTTCTGATCCCTGGTTCCAATTTGTGAGGAAGGGGGTGTATAAGTGATTCCTGTCATTCTTTTATTCTAAAAAGAGTCCAGAATTATGGCACCCATAGGGTCTGGCTGTCTGCACTGAGCAGTTGAGCTGGAAAGATAATAGGAATCAGGGAGATAGATCTTTTGGCAAATGGGAAAGGGACCTAGGGATGAAGAGAGGAGACAGAGCATAAGGGAAGGGAAAGTAAAAAGAATTAAGATGTGTTATATACATATTCCAACTCCCCACCATGAATATAATCACTGTACAATGCAAATATGTACTAAAAAAAAGATGAGGAAGAAAACAGCTGTCTGTAGCCCTATGTCAAAGATGTTCTTTGAGCCTAGAGAAAGGGAACTGTTTCTTTCCTTCCTTCCTTCCTTCCTTCCTTCCTTCCTTCCTTCCTTCCTTCCTTCCTTCCTTTCTTCCTTCTTCCCTTCCTTCCTTTTTTCCTTCCTTCTTTCCTTCCTTCCCCCTTCCTTCCAGCTGACACCCATACCTCTCTCTGCAAAGCTCCCACTACAGAAAAACTAATAAACTGCTATTTTATGATCCCCCACTTCTAATAACCACAGGCTTTGAAGCCAATAAAAGATATGCTGTGCATCAAGAATGCTTTATGTCTCCTCAAACATACGATCATGGCCATGTGACCAAAGTGCCAGAAAGGGGTCATGGAGTGGGTTCCCTGGCCCTCTGTCCAGGGAACTTCCAAATTAGAGCACATATGGATCAGTTACAGGGGGTGGGGCAGGTTGGTGAGGAGGCTCTGTTGGCAGGGTGGCTGCTGACCCCAAGATTTGTGAGCCCCCACATTAAAAAGAAACCTCTCAGTAAGAGTCTGGGAATGTCCCATACCCTCCTGTCCCAAAATACTCTCATTCATTCCACCCTGGGATGCTCAGAATCCCTTTCCCATGGGCCCAGATTCCCAATCTTTCTGAAGTCTGTGGCCTTGTACGGTAGTTGTCTTTCCGTCTAAAACTGACTTCTGTAGCTCACTGGTCCTGATCATGAAAAATCTCTCAGCTCACCACAATTCAGTTTTCCCCTTTTGTAAATAGGGGACAATGTCTATATGACCATCTTGTTGAGAAGAACTGATGCCAAGCACGTGTTCAATACCCTGACTCTGTTAGAAGAATGAAGACTCATCTCCCCCTGAGAAAGAACACAAGCCCTCACTCACATCCAACAGTACTCAGGACATTTTCAGAGCGTATCCATCCACTCACCCACCTACCCATCCGTCCACCCATCTACCCATCCACTGTCCATCTTCCATTTACCCTTCCATCCGCTATACATCCATCCACTTACCCTGCTGTGCCAGGTCCCATGCAGGGAGCGACATGATTATAAGCAAACGCTAAGTCTCTGCCTGATAGAGCTGTCAGCCTAGTGAGTGAAAAGGTGTAATCTACACATAAAGTCAGGGGAATACGTCCTACAGTGTCAGAGAAAGCAGTCTGATGTTGAGGGAGAGGACATCCAGTTTTTGAAGGATTAGCACGCTAACAAGAAAATGGCCAAAAAAAATAAACAGAAAAAAATGTGAGTGTAAACAGGATGCCATGGCAGAGAGTAGTTAAAGTGTACCTTAGATAAAAAGGACCTTCAGGGAAGGGCTACAGATTGAGCAGGAGCCAGGGGAACAAATAGTCAAAGGAGAGATTTTCCCTGCCATTGGCATGCCTGAAGTGGGTTAGACTTTTTTTTATGGAAAAAAGGTAAAATAAAATTTCCTAACAAGATGATAGGAGAATAACAATATTTAATACATTACATAATATTGTCTTTAGTGTAGTTACTCAGAGTACAAAATATAGGCATGAAAGATTTTCCAATCAATATTAGCACAAACTTTCTTTTTCTATGAACTAAGAACCACTAATAGTATAACTAATTTGCATTTTTTCTCCCTTTTCCTTTCCTTCCTTTACCCTTTCCCCCATCCTAGTTCATTTTTCCTTTTAAACAATTTCTTCCCATTTCACAATATCTATTGTACATTTTAGACCTTACTCTTTTAATTTCTCACACCAGGGAGACAATACAAAAGTTTACATATGTGAGTCTAATTTCACTTATGAGTATTGTCTAAAGTTGCATCCATTCACCTATAAAAGTCTCAAGCTTATCCTTCTTTACGGCTGAGTAGTACTCCATTGTATAGAAATCCCACATCTTTTTTATCCATTCCTCATTTGATGGACATTTGGGTTGTTTCCAGGGTTTAGCTAATAAAAATTGTGCTGCTAGAGTTGGGCTAGATTTTTCAGATCTGATATTCTTGAAGAAGATCCCAAGAGCCTGCTGACAAAGGCAAGATGTCCACCAGCATCACTGTCTGCCCAGACAGCACTGTGCCCTCACAGAGTTAGTCTTTGTGACTGTATTTGTGTCTGCTTAGCTGCAACAAACTACTATGAACTTAGTGCTTCAAATCAACACAAATTTACTCTCATAGTTCCGGAGGCCAGAAGACCAAAATGAGTCTGAAGGAGGTAAATCAAAGGTTAACAAGGCTGGTTCTTCAGAGGAGGATGTCATCCCGCAAAGAGTGGCTACCAGCATTTCTCAGCTCCTGGGCGCGTGACTCCATTCTGCTTTCCCCATCTCACTGCAGTCCGGCTCTCTCCTTCTCTTATAAGGACGCTTTGCTTCCACGGGGCCCACTCAGATAACCCAGAGCAACATCTCATCAGGATCCCTAACTAAACCCATCGGCGAAATCCCTTTTGCCATAGGAAGAATGTATGCACAGGTCCTGCGCATGAAAACACAGACAAATCTGAGGGTCCGTTCTTGCGGCTGCCACAGTAGTGTCTGGTGCCCCAGAAGTGGCTCGGTAGGGCTAACAAGGACCTTAGATGTTATGCCCCCTGGGGTGCAATCACAGCTTTGTAACCCAAGGCAGATTCACCTCTTTTTGACTGGGATGCGCATTCTCACCCTGATTTCAGATCTGTACGCAGCCACAGCACAGGGAATTCTCCTGCGTGGACCTGCACTCCCTCACCTTTCCGCCACACCACAGCCCTCTCCTCTCTTGACCTCACAGCCCACAGCAGCCGCTCATGAGAGGAGTCTCCCTCAGACTAGTCCACCTGGCTGTGTCCTGGCTCGGGCGTGTGAGAGATTCCTCCTCCCCGGCCCCCAGGGAATATGTCCAGCCCGGCTTGGTGCACCCCGCTAGTGCCCACTGAACCATATCACTCTCTGCTCCTCAGCTGCCTCTCATTTCCTCTGCACCCCCTTTACTTCCCTGACCAGTGGAGATGAGCCATGGCTGGGACAGGGCACAGGGCTCACACCCATGTACCCTTCACCACAAGTGAGAGAAGCAGGTGAGCAGAAGGCAGTTGTTTGGAGACAGATGAGAGTGGCTCAGAACAGGGAAACCCAGCGGTACCAGGGCTGGGTGTTTCAAGAGGAGGGGGCTGGGGTGAGACTGGCAGGCGCCTGACTGCAGCCCTCAGCCACCATCTCCCTGACTGCACAGCCTGAGTGGGTAATAAGACACACTTTATACTCCTCTCAACCCAAGTCCATGTGGGTAGGAACTTGCGAGGGGGATGCTGATCACGCTGATCACTTCTACCACACACACACACACACACACACACACACATACACACACACACGGCATGCCTTAATAATCTCAGTGCCTTCCTGCCTGGAGACTGAAAGGTCTGGAAAGATGGCTACAGATAACCAGAGAAGCAGTGGGCAAGGGGCCAGCCAGTGCCCTCCCTTGGCTCCCCCTGGCTAAATCAGACCCCCATCAGCACCCTCTCTCCTATTCACATTGATTTTGTAATTACCAATATCCCTGGCTCCTTCTCATCCTACCTACACGAGCTGAGGCCAGAAGGCCTGGGCAGCTGCTCCATCAGGCATTAGGTAGAGGCATTAGCCAGCCTTGTGGTCCACAGGGAACAGTAATGCACCTGTTCTTTCTGGAAGCGAGTTACCCTGGCCCTCCCTGACTGCTCCTCCACACCAAGCCCTGGCTGCCTTCTTCCTCAGAGTGCACTTCCTGAAATACTGAGCCACTCCAGCTCCCCCGCCCCCTACCTTGCAAAGGCTGGGACACACATTTATGCCGCTACCCCTCGGTGAGGCAGAATCAATGGGATGGTGGCAACTATTCAACAATCAGCTCTCTAGGAGGAAAAGACCTGATTCAGTATGTTGGCCAACCTGAATGGTGCAAAGGCCTTCACTGTGGGCCATCTCAAGCCACCAGTAGACTGAAGCAGCATTGGGAAATGAGGGTGATGAGCTAGCTATAGTACCCCAGCAACCAGGGCAGTGCCCGAGCCACCTTGTCTCCACTCTGTCCTCTCTACAGCCCAGCATTGCATCCATAGCTGCAGTGTGACAGCAACCTGTAAAGCATCTTCTTCCAAGCCAGAGTGAGGTGTGAAGGTCTGGCCTTTTGAATTCTTGACTGAGTAAGGTAGATGACTTTGGGTAAGTGGCTGAAGCTTGTTAGTTTCTTATCAGTAACATGAGAAATTATCACTTGTGTCAGACTTGTGAAAATTACAGGAGACCCAAGTGGGTGCTGAGAGGGACTCAGGTCACCCACAGCCCCTGGCCAGTAGTCCAAGCTTTACTTCCAACACTTGAGAATTGGACTGGGATTGGTTCTTTGTCTTAAGGTGGGAAAGGTGTGGTTACTACATCCAATTTCAAACACAGAAAGATCAGCCCTTTGTACAGACTGTCTCCTATATTCTGTGATTTCAAGGTCACCAAGAGATCTCTTGTCCCAAATAACACCTTTCACATCTGGTCAAGGACATCTGAAATTCCAGCGTGGCTGCCTCCTTCTGGTACTGAGCTGTTACCATGCACTATTTCCTTGAGGTGGGTGCCCCGCAAGATGAAAGCATCTGATAAAGAGCATGAGCATCTGGTAAACAGCTTGCCTGTTGGCCAAGGGGGGCACAAGGCATGGGAGCAGTGAGTGTGCACAGAACGGTGAGACAGGCAGAGGGAGCCTCTAGACAGTGTGACAGTGTCCCACTTTTGCTCAGACAGCCCCAGTCCGGAGGGAAGGGGATGGCGGCAGCTCCTGGCACCTTTGTTATTTTGGAGAGTACTCAACCTAGAAAGCAGTGCCTCTGAAGGCAGCCACCACACAGACAGGAGCCAGTGCAAGGGCAACACAGGCTACGCGGGTGTGATCCAGGTCCAGGGCTTCTGAAAGCTGAGGCCCGCAAAGACTTGCTGATATTCTGTCCCCACACCAGCACCTCTGGGGTCCTTTTCAGTAACATCAGTGGGGAAGGGGAGAGGAGAAGAGGGAGGAGAACTACTGAGAATAACAGTATCACTTATGTAGCTGATTTCATACAGTGATATTTTTCACACAATACTCAGGCCAGGCGGGGCACCACGCACTCATGAGGAACCAGGCCCCTGGGTGAGAGAGAGAACAAGACAACAGGAAGGAGAGGAGGGAAAACAGGAGGAAAGGAAAAGGAAGAGGAAAGAAAAGGAGAGAGATGATGAGGAAAAGGAGGAAGCACAAGAGAGAGGAAAGGGTTAGCAGAAGAAGAGAGGGAGGGAGAGAGGAGGACAGGAAGGGAAGAAGGGGGAGGAAAGAAAAGGAGGAAGCAGGAAAAGGGAAGGAAGCTGAGAGCGGGGAAGGAAGGGAAGAAGAGAAAAATAAGGGAGACAGGGCAAAGAGGGAAGGAGCAAGGTAAGAAGGAAAAAAGAGGAAAGGAGGGAAGGAAGGGGGAAAGAAAGGCGAGGACAAAGGAAAAGACAGAACAAAAGGACAGACGGGGAGGAAAAGAAGAGGCAGGAGTGGGTGGAGAGGAGGAGGAGCCTGGAGCCTGGGAGGCGCTGGGCAGAGGGGCTGGTCGGGAGTGGGAGGAAGGGGAGAGAGGGGAGAGGACCTTGAGCGTCTTACATCTTGATCAAGGCATGACTGATAGCATTCCAGCGGACCATCTTTCAGGCCCCTTGTTTGATGACAAAGCTCATCCCCCGTCCGCCATCCATTACCCACTCTCCCTCCCTGAGGCGAGAGCATCAATAATGCTCCCTCTTCGGATGATGCGTGGCCAGCTCTGAACGTGGGCTGCCGGCCATGGCTGGTGGCACCCAGCACATCATTACCGCCTTCCCATCCCTCACCCCACCTGCCGGGCAGCTGGCCGCCCTCCGAGCGCTGCCCTCCCAGAGCTGGGCTCTCTGTGAGGTCCGGACCCCAATTCCTGCAGGCGCCAGACTCTCAGTGCATGATCCCTGACAACTTGATGCCAGGGCTTGCATTTTAAAAATGATTGTTTAGTTTTGTTTTCCTTTAATTAAAAGGGAGCCTGAACTTCCCCATTCTGGTTGGCTCTTCTAGGAGACCTAACAGTTTGAATTTGAATGCAAACATCTTCAAACATCTGTTGCCGTAATTTGGTTGGATTAACTGTCTAGTTTGCTGGGCCATCTGCTATTCTCCCCAGACGCCATCATTACCTCTTCCGCCAGCCAGGCCAGCTAGCTCACCTGCCTGGCCTTCAAAGGTGGAGGAAGGGTTGGTTCCTTCTAGAAGAGAATCCCAGGCCCAAACCACAGATCAGCCTCCAGAGAACCCTGGAAACAGAATAGCCATGCCCTATGAATGCCAATGAAGATGAGGGAAACTGAGGCCAGGGTGCTGTACATGGAATCGCTGGTGAGGTCGCCCCTCTTCAGGAGGCATTGCCTGTTGGACTAATTGAGCCTTCCTCTCTTAGGACAGGACTTTGTGCAAGGAATGGCGCTTTGCTCAGCCCAAGGGATGCTTTCCTACCTAAAGGTCACCCCTGGAGTTGTACATAGAGCACCTCAGCAGCTGGGTCACCTACCCAGTCCCTGCAGGCTTCCCCTTCCTTTGCTGGGCACTCAAGCCCTTCTGATGGTACCTCATTGATAGGAAGGAGGCAGACAGGAATGTCAAGGAAATTCCAGATTCCTTCTGGTCTCAGTGTCCAGTAATTCCATCCTAGAAAGGTTCTCTTGCTTGGACACAGCGAACAATACAAGTGCTCTGCCATTTGTTGACATCAGGCTCTGGGCTCCCTCAGATCTGTCTCGACCCTGCAGAAGGTGCTTCCAGCCACCTGCAGGCTGAGGGCTGCCTTCCAAACAGGTCGCCCAACATCTCGTTGCCCAGGAAGGTAGTCTGAGATTTGCCTCAGAGCCTTAGCTTGGGGGTGAGGCATGTGTGAGCCCAGGGCTCAGTTCAGTGAGGCCCCAGTCAGAAACTGTTTGTTTTCCGGCCAGGCTGAAAGAGAGCAAAGCAGGAAAACAAGCAAGGAGCAGGCGTCAGGATCTTTGGGTCACACAGACCAGACTCTTCACCGTCCCCTAGGCTGGGCCCATCGCTTGGTGTGCGCTGTTTTCTAACCCTGCATGGCTCACTCCATCTCTGTTCATCGTCCGGTATTCAGCTAAGGGGCATCCTCTCCACGGGATCCCCAAAACAACCATCCTATTTCACACTCCCCGTGATATTTGCCTGCACCGTACTGACAGTGCTTGCCATCTACTTCCCCACTTACTTCCCTACCTTATTTCATCTGCACACACATGGTCATGTGATATATGTATACATAGCTGAATGAATGAACGAATGAACAAATCAATCAGTCTGATTTCAGCATTATAAGGAAGGTGCCAGCAACTGTGCAAGTCCTTGTGCATATTCAACGTACAAATATAGGACCTACAACCTCTAACACCTGTAACTGATTCCAAAGTGCACAAGGGTTGGCAGATGCCAGTAGGAAAGCCATCCATTTCGCTGGTAGCTGCAAACAAAGTCTGCCAGTTAATAGAAACCAGTTTCTAATTGCTTGACATATAATAGGTACACCTCCAACCAGCTGAGACCACCAGATCCCATTCAGAGCCCTGCTTCGTGGCTTACACCTAAGCCTTTCATGTTTTATTAGAGGCTTGCACATTTCATTTCCTTTTATGTGGGGAAGAAAATGGACCCTTGATGCTAGGAGGGGAAATTCATAGGTGTACACTTTTACTTATCAGAGGGCAGCTTTGTAGAAAGAAAACCCTCTGCCTCAGGTGTGTGGATCCAGATTCAGCCAAGGCAGAAAAGATAAGAGTTACTCTCCTCCAGTGCAATCCAGAAATGTGAGACTCCCAACTCACACAGCCAGGCCCAGACTGTGTGGACAGAGCCCCTGCTCCCCAGGCTCGCACATGGGCTGTCCTCAGAGCATAGTAGCCTCCCACACTTACACTAATCTAAGCTGTGGCCAGCACCTCAGGAGAAGAACAAACCAGCAAATTCAGTCATAACTTAAACCTCTCCAGAGCACCTGCCAGCCATGGACATGTCCCCCAGGCCAGACGTGGAGCCCACCTACAGCTCTGTAATCAGAGTAGCAGCAGCCTTGAGCCATCAGCCTGAAGCAGCCAGGAACTTTCACCAGGTACTGAGGTACTGAGGTTGTAAGGGGCCTTCAGGCTGGCAGGTTTCCCGGATGCTCCTGCCTCCCTCCCCCAACCAGTGCCCCCATCTTGCCTCCTGCAAACCCTCATTCCTATTGACCTGGATAGTGCCCATGTCTGGGGTGGGACACCAGGCCCAGCTTTTGTCCTGCTTCCTATGTCACACCCCCTGCCACAACCAGTTTCCTGCCACCAGTAGACTGCTCTCTCCAAAACCTGGCATGGAGAGCTGCCTGCAACAGGCACGTGCTCTCATATCCAAACCTTTATGGCACTCAGATCCCCAAAGGAGAGTCTGGGATACTACAACTCCCACTGGGTGGGCTCCTGGGTGCTGGTCCTATAGCTAGGTCTAGTTCTACAGACACCTGCCCCCCACATCAGCATAAGAAATGCAAAGCCTTTGTTCAGTCCCACCATACTGGCCACAGTGAGACCACTCACCTCTCATAAAACCACCTGTGAGTGCAAGGCTCTGCCTTTGTGCCTGTCATCTGTGATTGGCTTCTAAAATCTTTGTAGTTCACACACATAAATGATCGCCCTACTGACACATCTGCTAAGTGGCTGAAGGGAGATTTGAACCTCAGAGGCCCAGTCTATCTCTACAGCAATGTCACCTGAAATACAAAGGAGACCCAACAGGGCCATGTGTCACCTCACTAATTACCCTGGCTGGCAGGTACCTTCCCAGCCCTACTGCTCCATGATGGCACCTCCAGAAGCTCCCAGACTGGACTAAGTGAATGACATTCTCAGTAGAACAGGGTCAGTTTCCATCAAGGGTAAATGAATAACTGGCTTGTCTACAAGAGACTCCAAAAATAAAAACTGCAGCAGAAGCACATTGGAGAAAGGGGACAAAGATAATGTGGAACTGGACCCAGATCAAGGACAGCTATCCCACTTGTTCTGTGGTCAGAGCACAAGGAGCAGAAGAGCGAGTTTCCACTCATGCAGCCCAAGAGATTTCAGAAGCAAAGTTGATTAAGACCCCCTCATTGGATCCCAGGGCTCCAGGGATAAAGACCAATACCAGGGCTCTACCTGCATGCCCTGCTTGGCATGGTCTTGTCCCTCCATGGCCTGCTTATGCACCATGGACCTTCATCCAGTGCCTCCAGCCCTACCCAGGGTTCCTTGGTTCCTCCCACACTGACACTGTCCTGTCCTCAGTTCCCACCTTCCCTCTGCTTCTGGGTGACACCTTGACTTTCACTTTGGAATGGCAGCTCTGGTATATGTTGCTGGGAAAGACTCTTCTGAGCCCAAGAAAAGGACTGGCTCTCTGTCCTGAATGCCTATCTTGCCTCCTTCCTCCCCCATCGCCATCACCACCATTGTTCACCATTAGATTCCTGGGCTAAGGTGGACTTCCTTCAGCCTGTGAGTTCCAGCAGGGCACGTCTGTGCTGTCTCCTTCAGGTTACCGTCTCGCTAGCATAGTGCCTGGCACACCATACTGCCCAAACTCTGCATGCTGCAGGAGCAAACAAGCCCCAAGAGCACCTCAGTAAAAAGTGTAAGTTTAGGAACTGAAGAAGCATAGGCTGGAATAAATCCAAATGGCAAACTAGTGAGGAGGAGTGGGAAGAGGTACATGGCTTTGGAAACACGGGCCCTGCGCTCACAATTTCTAGTCCATTCTAGGCCCACCTGACTCCACCTAACTGGCTACACTGTGGCAAGAGGCTCAGCCTTTGTTGGGCTGTGCACATTTCTAGCTCACAACTCTTCCCTTTGACAAATGCACTCATGTACAATAACACTCCTCTACCTCGTGGAGGCAGTCATATCAAATAGCCCCATGTCTCAGATGAGAACACTGTGGCTTAGGGAGGCTGTCTGGGCGACACAGAGTAGCATGTATCAAGTGGTAGAGTTGGATGCACGTTTAGGGTTCTCACTACACATCTGGTGCCCCTACATGTGTACAAGCAGGGGTGGAGAATGAGCTCCTCACAGGATCCCCCTGCTGACTGCTAAGGGCTTCTCCTAAGCCTCCAGTGACCTTATGTCAAGTATGACACTCCTCGGTCCAGGAAATAAAACACTTTACTTAAGAGAGCCATGGATAAAGGGGCATGTCCAACTGTACTAGTAGGGGAGGAGCCTGGAGATTCCAATTCATTTTAAACAGACTTTCAACCAAGACCCTGTGTGCAGTTGGATGCCTCATTCCTACACTTGGGGACAGCCTGGGACCCTAGTGCGTGGGTCTCAGAGGTCCTGAAGGACAGTTGCTCACTGCTCTTGAGTCTCCTCCGCAGACCTAGATTAATATCCTCCCCTCCACTGAGGAAAATGCAGGGGTCTGCAGCTTTCCACCTCCTAGAAGCCATGGAAACTGTGCTGGGCTGGCTCCCTCCTGTTTTCTATACCGTTGTGCCTTAACCTCTATCACTCAAGTAGAAAATACTTTATGCTTTATTGGGAAAAAATGTCTAAAACTTGGATTCTGTTAAAATCTTTACCTCTAATGACTTCACGGGTAATTGTGTCATCAGTTACAGCCCCTCACAACTCTGGCTCTGGATGGCTACTTCCACTTCTCGTACAACAACAGCAAGGAGCCTTGTGACCATCCCGTGCTTTGTCTATGACCATTCCCCACTAAGACTCTCCGGCTTTAACAACGTGAAACGTCCATATCCACCTCCATGACTCTCTGGGTGACTCTCCCGAGTTGAATAGTGTCCTCCCACTGAAAAATTCATGTCTACCCACAACCTTAGAATATGACCTTATTTGGAAAGCGGACCTTTATAGAAGCAATCAGTTAAGATAAGGTCATGTCAGATTAGGATGAGCCATAATCCCATGACCAGTGTCTATACAAGAAGGGAGTAAATCTGGGACACAGACACACATGTGGGGAGCACCATGTGACAAGAGTTAGAGATTGGAGGGTTACATCTAAAAGCCAAGGAACACCAAAAATATCACTTCTTGGCCTTTTGACTAAGATCAAGTGTGGAACCCCAAAAATTAGCAAACCCAATAGAAGCTGAAAGACATGGAAGGATCCCCACCTAGAGTTTGCAGAGGGAGCAGTGCTCTGCTGATACCTTGACTTCACTCTGCTAGCTCCAGAACTGTAAGAGAATGGATTTCTGTTGCTTTAAGCCACTCGGTCTGTGGCACTTGGTTACAGCAGCCTTAGGACATTTCTAGGGTCCATAACCATGTTTTCTTGGATTTTATCCATCACTTCCTTAATCATCATCGAGCTGCTTCTACAGGCAAAGCACAGGGCTAGGCCCTGAGAATGCAAAGATCTTCAAGGCCAGCAAGCAACAGGCAATACCCTGAAGAAGTTGGAATTCTTTCAGGACCAGAAAGCCCATGTGGAAATGGCCCCAGTACAAAGCAGTGTACAATGAGGTCTGGGGAAGGGTTTGCTAGAAGAGTCCAGGCCACTGGGAAGTCCTTTTAAGAAGGTGATGCCCTGGCAAGGAGGGAGACTTGAAGTGGATCTTAAAGGACAGAACTAATGCTGCTGAGGAAAGCTGAGAAGCACATTCCACAGAAGCATGGGACACAGGGCCACATTTTAGGAATGGCCTAACTGGTGGGTACAGGGAGAGATAGTGGCAGATAAAGTGGACAGCTAGACTGAGCCTGGGTCTTGGAGCACTCAAATGCCAAGGTAAGGGTTAAGGCTCAGCCATGCGGGCTGAGTGGAGAAGAAAGGCCCTGAAAGCTTTGGCAATGGATTACATAAAGCAAATAGTGCTTTGGGAGTGTTGATCAAGCAGCAGTTATTACCCATCTTCTTGTTGAAAGAACCATAGCAATCACTGTAGTTATGTACTATAGACACACTCCTCCACTTTACCCTTAGAATGACCTCAACTGTTTATTTCTGACACTGAGGAAGCAAACTAAGGAGAGGCTGAAGGGAAACACAGAATGTAATTCCTAACCACTTAGGGCCCCACTGGAGATCAATCAGAAAAGAAAAGAAGATACAGTGTCACCACAGAAATGGGATTCCAGAGACAAAGATGCAATTTACACCTCACTCTTAATCTAGCACATGGCTCCAGGGGAGCCCAGGGATGGGCTTTGGAGAGCACCGTACTCTGACAGACCGCCAGGACAAACCCTGGGCAGTCCAGGGACCATCTCGTTTGCCTCTGTACAAGTTCAGCCCTGGTGTTTAACTTTTTTCATTTTTTTTCTTTCTCCCTGTTATTTAAATGGTTTTAAACATGAAACTAGGCCAGGAAAAGTGGGTAGCATTGTTTTAATAATTAGCAATTATGATCGCTGCAATATTAATTGCATATTTCCATAGCAAACACTTCCCCAGAGGGCCACGGGTGGTTAGAGACTGCCAGAGCCTAAAACTGGAATTCCTGAGAACAGAAAAAGGAGAGAAAAGCAACTTCTTCCATTTAAGCAAATTACCACGGGGACTGCCAGGCCCCTCTAATTAGCCCAGCTCACAGTAGCAAGTGAGCCGGCTGGTGTGAGTCTCACTCAGTGCCGCCGAGCCTGCTCATCCAGGCCTTTCTCCTTGATTTCTTTCATTTCTGTCATTTGGGTAAGGGAGCAGCTTATTTTCAGGGGTAGCTGGGTTGGGAGCCTGCTCTCCATGACTTGAGGTGCCCCTCGCCCCCAAACTGGGGCCCAGGGTTCATTTGTGCAAATCCAGGCCACAGGAGAAGGGCAAAATGGGCCAGGACCACAGGCAATTCTGTATAGTGGCACTGGGGTTAGGCCAGGGCAGGAGAGGCCACAGAACATGCCTTCCCAGTCCTGTGACACAGACTGTGGGGTTCAGAGCAGGATGGAGGCACCAGAAAGCAGGATGGGGGCATGGATGGGGTAAAGGGGGGAAGAGGAAGCCCAAGAGAAGGTACTGATGAAGGAGGAAGAAGAAAATCAAGAAAAGGGAAAATGCAAGAGGGCCTGAACTCAGGACAGAAGAAACAAAAGGAAGAAGTATGCTTGTAAGCGCAGCCACTTGGGAAACTGAGGCAGGAGGATTATAAATTTGAATCTAGCCTGGACAACTTAGGAAGATATCGTTTCAAAATAAAATTTTAAAAGGAGCGGGAGGCTGGAAATGCACCTTAGCACTAGAGCATTTGCCCAGCATGCACAAAGCCCTGAATTCTATCCCCAGGATTAGAAAAACAAATAGAAAGAGGTTAAGAATTGAAAAGAAAAGGCACAGGAGCAGAGTGAAGGGAGGGCAGTCAGAGAAGGCTTCCTGGACATGAGGTCCTTCAGGATGATTTACACACACCCCAGAAGGACTTTCGAAGTACACCCACACCGCTGCTGCAGCCTCCAGCTGCCAGGATGATTGAGAGCATTGCTTCTGCCAGCATCCCCCATGAGGCTGAAGGAACAGGACCTTAGCAAAATCCTTTCCCTCCTTTCCCCTGCACACTCCATAGCAAGGGAGGAAAGAGAGGAAAAGCCAGTGAGCTCACAAAGCTTGCATTTGCAGATCCCAAGCACATCACCTGTGATATCACAGTGCATCTTCAGAGCCATACTGAAGGAAGGCCTTGCTAGTTCCATTTCACTGCTGGGAAGACTGAGCAAGCCTGCCCAAGGTCACTCACTCAGCCAGAGACAGAGGCCAGGGCTCCATCTGACAGACAGATGGCACCATCTCCCAGCATCACCTTCGTACCTGAGTCCATGTGGGCAAACATCCTAACAGGAGTAAACCTGCCCAGCTGCCTCTGCAGCCTGGCCCCATCTCATGGGATTTAGAGAAAAGCCTTCCTTATCTGTTGTGCTCAGGATACATGGCCTCCGTTTTAAAGGAACTTGCTAAGCAAAACTCCAAATTCACAAAGAGGGATATCTTGGGGCAATAATTCTCACTGTAAAAGGTTTCTCCCTAAGGTGCCTTTAAACAGAGGCACTCCCCTAGCTTTGGAGTGTTTGTTTACAGATCATCAACTCCTCCATGGAGAAGCTGGGAGCCTTGACAGAAAAACTCACCAACAAAATGTCTCTAGCTGCTTCCAGTGGGCAAAGACAGCAGAAAGCCAGCGGATGTGCTTTGAGGGGAGGGGATCCAACTGTGTGATGATCACCATGACAATGATGATTTGTACCCAGAAAAACCTGTCCTTCCTCAGGACTCTCCACACCTGTCCCTCACCAGCCCTCCTGGTCAGAGAAATTTTTATCACCCTTATGTGGCAAAGCAGACCCTGGCAGCCTTAATTCCATGGGCTACTCCCGGCAATTCCACAGCAGAGGGAAGAAATTATCCCAATGCACCAGAGAGGAAATGAGGCCCTGAGGCCTTGGTCCTGGCCTGAGGTCACACAGGCTGTATGTGTGGACTCTGAAGCTGTTTTAATCACCTCCTGTTAGCCGTGTTGGTGAGGGGGGCACTGCCACTCTGGGATTGCAGAGGTGGCCACATGCATGACCTGGCCCTGGAAAGGTGAGACTGACAGCAATTTACCAGTCACCTACAGTCACATCTAGGAGGAAAAGATGCTGCACACCACACAGAGAATTGTTCTTGGGAGCAGAGTGAACCCCAAGCGCCCTGGGAAGCAGGCTTCATTGTACCAAGAGGACGAGTGACCACTGATTTCCACAGGAAGATGTGATTGCGTTGTTTGATTTCATAGCTGGCAGCAAGCTGAAACCTGCTTTTGGGAAGAAGCAGATTCCAGCCACCTTCATAGGAGGGTTGTTGGCCAAGGTGGCCTTATCTGTGGGAGAGCTATGAGGTGACAACAAGCCACTAGGTCATTGAAGGCCCTTGCAGTTTCACCAGGTGCCAAGGTAGCACACAACATCAGACATTAATTTTAGGCATCATGCTACAGAGATCCCCTGGCTAATGAGACCTTGCATCCAGGAGTGCCCCAGGGAGCCCATTTTTCAGTAAGATGGCACAGACTTTCTGGAAACTGTATCACCCAGTACTCCCACTGGGTCAGGAAATGTGTCCTGAAGGAGGCCCAGGGCCAGCTCCTCACCACAGGCCTCCCTGTGAGGTGGCAGGATGAGCGGCTAGAGACTCAGCCTGCAAAATCCACTCCCTGCCCACCCCCTGTGAATAAGGCTGGGTGGCTTTGCTCACTGTGTGTGGACAAACATTACCAGGCGTATTTCTGATCTCACTTATCCCTAGGAATCTATCTCAAAGCCACCTTTGGAAACTCCTAAGTAGCATGTAATATGTGGATTTCAGCCTCTGCTTGATGGTTTGCAATGTAGTTATTCCCACAGCCTTAGCACGCAGGAAGAAGCAACAGGAACAGAACCCTCTTTAGCAGCACAGCAGCTGATGAGGGCAGAGACCGGGAGGAAGGGGAGAGAAGGAGGTATGGGGTGGAGGAGGCAACCTGCAGCCCCAGGTCGGTCTCCTCTGAGAGCCTGCGGAGTGATTTCTATCCAGTCCTCTCCAGAGAAATCTGCTTCCCACCTTCCACCAGCTTCACTTAACCTGGCTGTGGAAGAAACAGAAAAGACAGGATGCTGGGCTTTGTTGGGGAAGAAAATGAAAAGGACAGAGGCGACCTCCATGAGACAGTATGCAAAACTTTCTCCTGATAGAAGGCTTAAAGGGCATTTCAGTGTTTGAAAAACAAGAGCATTAAGTGGACTGCACAATGGTCATCACTGCAAAAGGCAGATTTAAACAGGCAAAAAGTAAATAGCAAGCTAGAAAAATGAAAGCACTTTGTGATGCTTATGCAGGGAGTGAGACTGTTTGGTACTTTTCCTTTTGCAAATCCTTTCTTGTAATAAGAATATTTGGGTAAGTACAATGTGCTGGTGCCATCATTAAAAGTTTTGGGGCAACCAGTGAGACTCAGGAAAGTGAAAAAGAGATAGCACCTCCTTCTGGGAACTGACCGTCTCCTTCAAGGTACAATCAGGCATTTGGGAGGGACTTGAAGCCACCACACAAACCCTCTGAGCTAAAAGGACACAGGCATGCTGCTAGCCAACCTCAGATAGGGGAGCGATGCTTCCTGGAGCAGAAGTGCTGGCCCCTTGGAGTCAGAGTGCAACAGTCATGCAGGTTCTCCTTCAGTTCTTTTTGTAACCAGGCCAGCTAACCCGAGGTTTGCCATTTCTCCCTTGCTGGCAGACCAGACCCCACTCAAACCACTGAAGAGCCAGAGCATGGGTCACCAAGACCTTGCAAGGGGAGGAGGCCTAACCAGCCTCAACCAAAGATTTCCTAAAGGCTGTGGACTTCCAGAGGAGGTGGAGTGGCCCCCAAAGCCCTGTGCTTCCCCTGCCATTACAGTACACTTCTCCAGAACAGGTCCATACCTTGTCCTCCTAAGCTGAGACTTCCGGAGAGTATAGCACTGAACCTCCAGGAGAGACAGGGACCCTGATCTTCTTCATCATTGTCCTCATGCCTCAAATGGAGTATTGAATTTAACTGGGAAGATGCAAGGCTGCCACAAAATAGACTGGGACGCAGAATGCTTTGTGGCTAAGTGACTAAGCTCAGATGCGGGGAGAGGTTGCACTGGGCCTATAGCAGTAGCTCTGAGGGTTTATTCAGCTTCTCAAAACCCTCAGTCCCAGCTCTATGAAGGATTCCCAACAGGTCTCCCCTGCCCAACCCCATTCTCCAGCCCACTCCACTTCCCAACCCCTGACTGTTATAGCAGCACACAGTATGGCTCCATATTATATCTATGTACCAGTATACAGTATTATCTCCAAGTAGAGGGCAAGTTATAATAAAGAGAGACATCTAGGCATGCAAGGGCCACAGAGGTCACCTAAGGACCAACTTATGCTGAAGGGGAAAACTACATTTGGATGGAGAAGGTCAGAGGTTAAGGAAGGTCAGGGTTGGGTTAGGATCTGGAAGGCTGTGAACTGATGCCAGGAAGGAAACAGCAGCGGTATGGGACAGGACATGTATTCAGTGTTTACCTACAGAAACATATTGTAGGCACTGACCCAAAACAAGTGCAGGCCAGAAAGAAAGAAAGATTGAAGGCTGAGGGCTTCGCACTTTCACTTTTTTTTTTTTTTTTTTTTTTGCGGTACTGGGGATAGAACTCGGGACCCTGCGCTTGCTAGGCAAGCGCTTATTCCACTGAGCTATATCCCCAGCCCCCGCACTTTCACTTTTACCAAACACCAGTCCTACTGTTAAAATGGCAGCCATTGTGTGCCATGGAGTAAGGAATGGCAAACAGCCTTTCAGTATTTGGGGAATGAGAGAAAGTGAGAATTATTGAAGTATGTAATTTTATTATGTAAGTAAATAATTAGGGAAAATATCAAGTAAATTTTAAAATATATCAATGTTAAAGCTGGGAAGAAATATTTAACATTGGTCTGGTTGAATCTCCAAGTCTTCAGGTAAGGAGTGAACCCCATATAGCTGTAGGATTTCATCAAGGTTATTAGTAGGTCAAACAGTCAAACCCAGGACGCTGTCTGTCCACTCCTTATTGCCTGTGGTGTGACCCAAGGTCCAGTGGCATGATACTGTTTCTCCTTTATTTCCTCCAGTTTCCTCCACCTCCTAAGAACAGACACTGGTCAACTTTGTCACTCTCATACCTAGAACAATGCCTGGCATCTATTAAATGCTTATCTAATAGGATAGAATCAAGTGAGTGTGTGCTGGCTTTGGGATTATTGCAAGGGGAACAATACAACACAGAACACCTATTTTATAAGACTATTTATAATAGTCACCCAAAGAATCACATCCAAGACAGGACAAGAAATCTGTCCACACATTAAAGACCAAAGAATCCAGCTGAGGGCCCGGATCCCATGATAATGCCCTGCATGAGAGCAGCTGAAGACCAAGAGCTCATAACAATGCCTTCCATGAGTCCAACTGGAGGCCTAGAGCCCATGACAATGTCTCATGCAGGCCTGTTTCACAAATCTGCACTGGGAAGGCCCAAAAATCAGTGGTAGAATCTAGAAAGTCTGTGCCAGTGGAATGAAGGATCTGTGCTGTCAGGCTTAGGGATCTGCACTGGGGCCAGGAAGCGATGCTCAGTAAGAACCAGAGCTCACCTGAAAAGTACCACAGCCAACTTCAGTGACAGTGAGGTCCTGAGCTCCTCCGATGGTAAGGAAAGCTGAGTTCCTATCAGGAAAACCAACACAGCAAGCTTCTCCAGGAGACTGAGCAGGGCACCATCTTTTCCTCCGGAGCCAGAAAGTGATACTCAGAGTGAGGACCAGAGCTGCCTCAAAATGAACTGAAGCCATTCTCAGTGCCACCAAGGTTCCGAGCTCCTTGGAGGACGAAAACAGCACAGTTCACCAGAAAAGCCAGCATGACAAGCTCCTCCAAGAAAACCAACAGCTCCTTACAGCTTCTCTCTGCTTCCAATAGGCTCTCAACAGCTTCTACCAGCTCCCAACGGCCTTTCCTCTTCTCCAGTTCTGCCTCTTATTCTGATGGCAACAATCCTCAGGTAAACCACCCATACCCAGAACCATGCTTATTAAGTTCATCTGGGTGTTACAAGTTGGCCACCATTGTCAATCTACCACAGAGTGAATGGAAGAGAATGAGTGGAATGAATGGAAGAGCATGAACAGAAAGGAATGCGGTGGAATCAATTGAGTGGAGGATAGAATGGGTAGCATGAGATGGAATGGAGCAGAATGCAATAGAACTAGTACACCTGGGAGTAGGATTATGGTCTCCTAATTCCCATGTAATACTAAGGGCGAACAGGAACCCCAAACTTCTGCTCTGCTGCCTTCCCATTATAGAATACCCCACCTCTGCCTCCACTTTCCAGCTGACATATCCTTACAGGCATGAAAGAGGCTCTAGCCTCTAGCACAGACTGGGGTGCTTGGGGACAGGGCCTAATTCTTTGCTGTGGAGATGGACAACAGAGAACTCAAGCCCATGTCCTTGGTCAGAGCAGAAAGTGATGAGCAATTGGTGTGATGGTTAAGTTTATATGTCAATTTGACTGAGAAACAGGATGTCCAGCACTTGGTTAAATATTATTTGGGAATGTGTCTATGAGGGAGGATGTTTATAAATGAGATTATCACTTGAATCAGCAGACAGGTAAAGTAGATTGTCTCCCACCTCAGTGTGAGTGGGTATATGTCCTGCTGGACTCAGGCCTTCAGGTTCGACTTGAACTTGCACCACTGGTTCTCCAGTTCTCAGGGCTTTGTACTTGGACTGGAACCACATCACCAGCTTCTCTGGGTCTCCATCCCACAGACGGCAGCACATGGGATTTCTCAGCCTCCATAAGAAAAAGAGCCTGCAGAGCAATAGGTTATTCTTCTCATCTCTAGCTATTTAAAGTGGGAGCCAATTCCTCACATTACACACACACACACACACGCACACACGCACGCACGCACGCATGCACACACACACACACACTATTGACTATTGATTCTGTTTCTCTGGAGAACCCAGCCACAGGTAGAGAGTCAGACCCTAATCCAGACTTTAGCCAGAGTAGTGAAGATAGACAGAGAAACAACAGGAAGTAGAGCCTTGGGCAACTCCCACACTGTCAACTTCCACACAGGGCCAGCCATACAGTAGGTAGAGACAGACTGGTGAAGGTCCTGGGCAGGTCTGAGCACCTCACCTGTTCACTGACTTCTCTTCTTCAAGATGATGGCCAATTCATCAGTCCCACAATACTTGCTAGAAACTGGATCACTGGACACTGAAGGAGTTCGAGTGAGGAGCAGAGACATTCTATAGTATAACCCTTCATAATCCCCTTCCAGTGATGCACAGAGCCATGTACAATTTCAAGGCACTCACACATCAGACCACCTTTCTCATCAACATTGGGAAGATAGATTCTCGATCCATTTCCTTTCCTGCCCATCGCAGCCTGTTCTGATCCCACCCCACAACACCATTCACAAGACATTAGTTCTTTATGGGCTAAACTGGCTACCACTGCCAGACCCAGGCTCACCACGTGCTCATACTCACTCTTAACACTACGAACACCCCTTCGCGTCTCCCTGTGGTTTCTGTCTTATGGAAGTGGCTGGAACTGCCTGCCTGGTTTGTGAGTCCATGCTCTGACCTCAGGAGTCTGGGTTGTCATTGTTATTGTTGCTTTTCAGTCCTTCCTTACAGTGGGCCCTACTGTCTGTTTTGTTCATTTCCCCAATATCCTCTTCGGTCATCACCCGCTATCATCCCCGACACCAAGCTGCATCACTACCACCTCACCCCTGCAAAGCCCTGTCCTCTGTCACTGCTGTGCACTTGCTGCCCCCTTCCCAGGCTGCAGAACAGCCTGACTGAATATGGTCTGCTGGTGGACCCCACCCAGTCTTCACACTCCACATCGTCCTCACCCAAAAGGGCACCCCTCTGCCACCCAATTCCTCATCCAGCCTGTGACCCAGCAACAAGCTTACCACTCCCCCCTGCCAAGAAGGGAGGAAAAACACCCGCAGAACAATAGGTTATTGACTATGAATTCCATTTCTCTTCCCACCTCTGGCTATTTAAGCAGTTAGAAGACAGGCTTTGCTTGCTGTTATGTGTGCGCACATATTAGCTACACGATCACCTGTCCTACTTATCCTTGGGAATTTGTTTCAAAGCCGCCTTTTGGAAACTCCTAAGTAGGATGTAATTCAGTGGATTTTATGTTCTGCTCACTATCTGGCAAAGTAGTTTATTCCACAAACCCCTGGAATACCAGAGAAAAAGAAGATGCATGAAAAATGGGGCTGTGGTCTGTCCAGACACCCCCATGTCATCCTGGCCTAGGCTTGAGCAAAGGACCTCTTGGCTAGACAGGGTCTGTGCAAAGTTTCTTAATGTCTAACTTTTATATCTTCAGCTTCAATAACTTACAGGTTGTTAGTATGAAGGAAGCTGTCTGTGAATGGCATTTAAAAGCAAATTGGATTTTCTTCCCCCAGCTCATATGGCCTCGGTTCCGCTGGCCAGAGGATGTAGTTTACTTCTCATCTGAAGCAGCCATTTGTCATGTGTCACAGGATCTGAAATAAAATTCCTTTGTGTACAACTGTCTAATAAAGAGGTTCTTAACGTTAATAATTTACCTCTAAATGCCAGTTACACATTGTTTCTCTGCGTATTGAATTATATGGTATTGAAGCTGAAGGTGTGTGAGGATTTTCTGAAGATCCTAAATATGTGTTCTGGAATAACATTTACATCCATCATCTGCCTTCTTTAGATTCCAGGCCAAGGACTCTGCTCGTGGGTGTTAATGTGTATCAGCAAAGCCGTCCGCTTGGCGGGGATGAAGCTTAAATCCTTGGAACCCAGGAAGGGGGATGGTTTGCAAAACAAGAGAAGGTGAATAGGAAAGGGGGGCTTGAAAATTCAACTTTCAACAAACACCCATGTATGGAGGGGCTTTGTGCCAGCTACCTGCCCAGCAATAGGGCCCCGAGTACAAATTCAATGGCTCCCTCAACTTCAAGACCTCCCTAGAATGAGGTGTGGAGCACATTAACAGATTAGCTAGCAATCAAAGACACACATATGCAATTTTGTAAACAAAGTGTACGTACCTCCCGCCCTCTGGTCCCAACAGGCTCTCCTTGACGTTCAGCCACGTCTCTTTAGGCAGATCTACATCACTGCCATTAATGTGGGCCCCGTCACATGGCAGATGGATGTCTGGTGGGGCCCTGCCCTCTGGTTCACAGGTGGCTGTTTTCTCCCTGTATCCTGACATGGTAGACGGGGTGGAAGGAGCTCTCTGGAGCTTCACAAATACACTACATTCATGTGGGCGCCACCCTCGCAACCCAACCAGCCCCAAAGACCCCTCCTCACAGCACCATCACCTTGGGGGGTAGGATTTGGTGTTTGAATTGGGAGGGTCACAGATATTCTGGCAATAGCATCCACCAAATGAACGTTCAGGATGTGGGGCCCTCTGGAAGTGACAGAGTGGCAGATGAGGCCACACCTACGAGTAAGGGTTGAGTTGACGTACGATATTTGCAGAGGGAGAAACCTCTAAAAGAAGAATAAAAGCTTTGAAATAGAAACAAAACATAGTGGTACATGCATAAATCTAAAGATACACAAGATAAAGACAGTTAAATGGACCACCCAATTTTATGAATTAGGACCCTTTACTGATGTCTTTATAGTGTTTTTATAGCCATGAAATTTAAGGGTGAGTGGAAATTTTTAACTTGAAAAATTTTTCCGGAATCATCATTTACTTTTCTTACTTTCATTAACCACAGTTTTAGTTCCTTCTCTTATTTGTATCAATACTTCATCAGTTTTAACCCAAAAAAGTGTCTATTTTAGTAGTCTTCAAGAGAGAAAGACAGGTTTTATGAATTAACTCCATTTTGTTTTCTATTCAATTCACTTGAGGTTTTCTTTATTAATTCCTTCTGTTTATTGTTGATAGCTTTGTAATGTTTTTCTGTATCTAATTTCTTGAGATGAAATCTTAGCTTATTTATTTGCAGATGTGAGGTTTCCTAATTAATGGATCTAAGGCATTATATTATCTACTGAACACCTACACTTCACATGTATTGGTATATTGTGCTCTTGTGTCTGTTCTAATGACATGCATTTTCCATTCTGACTGACCCTTTAATCCAATAAATATTGAGATGAATATGGTACTTAAATTACAGGTGCACATTTTTTGCTATAATGTGTTGATGGTTCTTCACTTTATTGTATTATATCCAATGAATGCAGCCTTTAGGCATGATGGTAATCTTTAAAAATATTGATAGTTTATTTCCAGCCTAATATATGGGCAATTACTTGAATGTTCCATGTGTATTTGAAAGGGATTTATGTTCTCTATTTGTTCAGGACTTAACATACATTTTATATATCATAAACCTTATTAATCATGTCATTTGTATCTTTCATATCATTACTTGGTTATTTCATTGATCATTTAAGAAGTTAGTCTTTATAAGATAGTGCTGTATTTATCTGGTTCTCCTAGGAATACCATCAATTTTCATTTCTATGTGTTCTAGCTTTTTGTATGCATAATGGTCCATGAATGTTACGTATCATCTTAACAGGAGGTTATTGGCTACTAATAATAATATCCCATTTGTATTTTATTAGCCTTCCTTGATATATATCTTTATGTTTTTCCCTTTATTAAAATGTTTGTATTTGCTGTATATGTGTGTCTTGCTAGAAAACTACACGGATCCGGATTTTTAAAAATCCAATTCTAGAAGAAGGTATTGTGATGGCTAATATGTGTAGAGTTATTTTAACAATGATGTGGTGTGCGTGTGTCTCCATGTACTTCACTGAACATGTTTTTTATTTGTTTGTTTTTAACCCACTTTCTGCCTTTTGGTAAATTGAGTTGTATCCATTTGATTCCACTTTTCCTCATCTTCCACTTTTCTAGTGTTCACCCTCCAAATTTTCTCAGTAACAATATTTACAATATTGAGTTTCTTTAACAACATTTACAAATGATCAGCATCCATACATAAAATTAAGAACCAATTAACTGCTTGTCACTCCCCTGCAAACCTTTCATAGCACTGGGAATTATGTTCTGTATTATTTTGAATTTTTTAATATTTCTACAATTTTGAAGTTTTTAAGTTTCTTTTTTATCTACTATGTCTTTCTCTTACATTCTTTTTTCTTTTTAATTTGATGGTCTGTGAGATGCTTAATTGTATGAGGCCCAATTTATTGTGATAAGTTTTGGGAGAAAAGAACTATGTACTTTTATTATGACTGCCTTGGGAGTTTTTTGAAAGTTTTCTAAAAGTAGTTTCTTCCATAGAGGCAAATATATTATTTTGTCAATATTAAGGAATAAATTTGACTTTCTTTAACAAAAACCCACAAAATAGTAGATTAAAAATATAGAAATGTGATGTCAAAGTGTCAATCCGGAAGTAATATGTACAATACAAAATGAAAGCAAGTATCAGCAAGTTTCTCTCAGGCAGATGAAAGCCCAGAGGCGGAGAGCCCCGGACTATGTACTAACTGCAGAGTCAGGAATTCAGGCTTCCTCCGTCGTGTTGCTTCACAGACCATGATCTTCCATTCCCAAAGGATTCAAAATGGCTGCTGGGACTCTGGCCATCACATATCTATTCCAGGAAGAAGGAAAAAGAAAGCCACCTCACCCTTTTAAGAACATTTCCTAGAAGACAATAACTCTATATTTCTAGTCTATACCTAGCTACAAATAGGCTAAAAAATGAGATGTGTTTGTTTTTAACTGGGGGACTGTATGCATTCATTAGAGCACAGCATACTGAAATTTAAGAATAGCAGGAATCAATAGAAGATCCTAAAACCTTTCAGGATGTAGGAAAAGATCACAAAAAAATAAAGGTCATTTTCAGTTGAATCAGAATCAGAGTACCTACAGCAATACTAAAAGATGAAAGAGAACAAAGAAATAAATACCTTTGAAAGTCTGTAGAAAAATGTTCTCCAATTGAGAATTCCACATCCAACCAAACCCCCTGGTAGAAAGTTTTCATCTTTCACAGGGAGCTACTGAATGATGGAATTCACCTAAATGAGGATGTAACCAAGAAAAAGAAGGATACAGGACCTAGAAATTCAGCCCAGAAAGGGGCAAAGGAAAATCCCTGGATAAAACGTACAGAATAATAAACACATTTAAACATACAGAGGGGAGAACTTGAGCTCTATAAAAGTTAAGAATGGACTAGCAATTATGTGTGACCAGGTGGATAAACTAATCAAATAGAAATGAAAGCAAGAATCATTTCAGCGAAAGAAAAAAGTTACAAGAACAGAACATCACATAGCTTAGCCCACGGGGTAATACACATGTAGACATCGTGCTGTAAACACTCAATCACAGCTTTAACCAAAGCTGTGCACACAGCTCTCTTGCTGGACATGGAGGATGATGGTTTATGTGTTTAAAGAGAGGGCAAAGGGCGTGCATGAGGGCTAAAACTCCGCTCTTCATTGCTGACAGCTGACTGGTAGTCCTTAAAACCAAGAAATCAAGAAACCCTGTATCTATAAGAAATTTCAAAATGTACAAGTAATTAGCAGACAAAATAGCTAAAAAGAGTTGAAAGTGCTTGTTTTGGGGAGAGAGAGTTGAGCATGGAGAAAGACAGGGTAACAAACTGCTCTTTCACACAGCATCCCTAGTAATACTTGTTGTCTAAGTAATTATAATAGTTTGCTAATCAAATATACTTTTATACTAACACCAGGCAACTTAGGGTTACTTTTTCTTTGCTGGCAGAGGAAGAGAGGGTAAAAATACAATAACCAAATACAATAATTCTTCCAAAGAAGAACTGGGAGGCTGGTAAATGTTCTGAGTCCTTATTTGTCTGATACGGCTTCATTTTACCCTCACACTTGAATGATAATTTATGTTCAAAGCCATTTCCCCTCAGAGCTTTGAAAATATTGCTCCATTATATTCTTGTATCCAATTTTGCTGATGAGAAGTGTGGTATCAACCCGGTTCTTATTCCTATGGAGAGTGAGCTGGATTGAGTCATCCAAAAAGGTCCGTCCAGGTCGTCCCACCAGAACCCAGGAGAGGGGCATAATGAAGGTCTGGGGCTAGGAGCCTTTAGGACAGGCCCTGTATCCAAAGATTGGAGTCCTTACAAGAAAACACAGGGGTGCAGAGAAGGTGGTCAAATAGGGACAGAGATAGAGGCTGGGATCACACAGCCGCAAGCCAAAGAACACAAGGACTGGGAGCCCCCGAAGCTAGGAGAAGGCCTGTAATAAGCTCCTCTCAAAGTCTCCAGGAGGAGCCTCCCAACCCCCAGCCAAGGCCTTGACTTCAGACTCTGGCCTCCACACTGGGGTAACTAAATTTTGTGTGTTGCAGCAGCCCTAAGACATGAATCCATTATTAAGGTGTTTTTTTTTCCCTGGAGATTTCTAGGACTTTCCCTGAATCACTCATTTCAACATGTCTATGTTGGTAGTTTTTCACTTTGGAGGGTGTCTTGGTTACTTTTCTCTCGTTGCTGAGACAAAATACCCAACACCCAAAATGAAGGAAGTAAAAGTTTATTTAGCTTACAGTTTGTGGAGGTTTCAGTCCTTACTTGGCTGGTTCTGAGGCAGAATGGCACATGGCAGAGGGCAAACTGTTCAGGGCAGCAGAGCACAGCAAAACAACCAGCAAAAGGGAAGAATGGCTGCAAGCAGCCTCTTTCCATCCCTTACATTGTAAACAGCCTACCCCCACCCAGGGGGCGTGTAGCTCTCACACAATCCCCATGCCCTCCCCTTCCACAGGCTCAGGATGTATACAAAGTAAGCACTCTGGCTTTCTGCTGAATCACTCAGATAAACCTCCAGATTCCCCAAGTTGACACAATGTATCGACCATAACAGGGGGCCTCATACAGGTTCTTTAAATCTGAAAATTGATATCTTCTGTTGGTTCTGGGACATTCTGTCCTGTGTTGCCTCCCCTCTGTCACTGCCAGTTTCTCCCTTGGGTGCTTCCTATATGCGCATCCTCTGTGTTGGTAGTTTTTCATTCGTGCTCTATCTGCTCACCATCCCTGGAGAAAGTTATGCCTTGGTCTTTCAGTTCTCATTCTTTCTTCCTCTATGCTCATTTTGCAACTCTGCCCATCAGTTTTGAAGTTTTTTTTAAAATTTCAACTAAATTTTAATTTCCATAGTATCTCATTGATTCTTATTCTATGGCCAAGGCCTCCACCTGTTTTGGAAGATACTCATTTTCCTCCATGTGAGCTATCTGTCACTGTAACAAATACCTGAAAACACCAGCTTATGAAAAGAAAATGTCTGTCTTGACCCGCAGTCTCAAGGGTTTTCCAGTCCAGGATCCACTGCCCATGTTGCTTTAGGGCCTGTCGTGAGCAACACATTATGGCAGCAAAATGCTCACCTCAGGGTGGGGGTGGAGGCGGGGCAGCGGGAAGAGCCCAGTGTCCTCTATTCCCTTGAGGGCCACCTCATGACCTAAAAGCTCCCACTGACCCTACCACAGCTTCCCAATAGTGCCATCCTAGGACCAGGCTTTCACACACAAGCCTTTGAGGGACCCTTGAGATCCAAACCACAGCACAGATTTGAAAGTCACATCTGCTTGCTCTACTTTCTCTGTCTCATTCCTTGAGCCGGGTGCTTCTGTTCTTGCTGTCAGCTCTACCCAGGCATCTGGTGATTCTTGCTCTTTCCTCTCTGAGGTGAGCATAGGCGAACCTGTGGGGAGGCCCAGGCTGTGAATGAATGTGCCGCCCTAGCTAGCCTTTGGCAGAGAAGAAGGTATGTGTAGCCGCACACCAGCCACCCCCATGGAAGTTGCTCTGTTGAGCGCCAAGCCTTCCCATGCACCTGACCCACACGCCCAGCCCTGTGGGTGCTATGTGGCCTACAGCAGAGGCAAGAAAACGCATAGGGGCCATTACTGCTGCTGTGGTGGTCCAGCCAGTCCCCCTGCTCACCTCAGGGCTGGGGTGGGGGCAGGGAAAGAGAAGGGACCCCTGAGGACCCTTCTCTCGGCACCAGCCACTTCCTCCCCAGGGTGCCTTGGTGCCGCACCTACTGCATTTCCTCCGCTGCTTCCACCGCATCCACTTTCCATTGCTTTCTGGTAAAGGTCATCTTGTGATCGCTGGACATGCACAAATACTTCACAGAAGTCTTTCTGTATTTTTGCAATTGTTGGTTGGAGGGAAGTGAGGGAGTCTGTAGTGTGTCCATCTGGCACCTTCTTCTGGCCTTCAAATTTCTAATCAAGAGAGTCCAGAAACGTTTTTTTGGTCTAAGACTCACTGCTATTAACCGAGCCCTTGTGAGGCACCCCATTTTGCTGGGGCCGTCACAGGCAGCATCTTGTTTAGTACTCATAGGAACCCATAAGGAGGGTCAAACCCTGTTATCACCTCCATTAAACCGATGGGCAAACTGAGATAGAAATCTCTTGTTTCAGATCACATTAGCGCTAATCAATGGTCAGGGTGGGAGTTGAATTGAGACACAAGTGCCTTCAGAACCCAGGCACTTGGCCACTCTACTATTCTGCCTTAAATACAAGCCTTATATCACATAGCCTGTGTAGGTGTCAGACTGTGCTTTGTTAGAGGGGAGCAGTACAGAGCAGGCGTTCTCACTACAGTGACTGCTCCACAGGGCATGTCTGCAGTGGTGGTTTTGATGGTCACAAGAGGGACGGCACGTGTGTGGAGCTGGCATTCTGTGAGTGGAGGATACAGACTCTGATAAACAGCCTACCACACAGTTCAGTCAGTCTTCATGACAAAGAATTACTGAGCACAGTCATCTGAAGTGCTGATCAGCTCCAGCGGACACCCCAGTTAGACCACCCGAAACCTCTTCCTCCCCGAGAGTCTGTGGTGCCGCTGCAGAGCTCGCTCACCTGCGATGGCAGTGGTAGTGCAGGACGGTGTCCGAAGGAGGTTAGTGACCCCAGCTCACCACTGTTCTGAGGAAACAGACTTTGAAGGTGGAGGATATGAACCCCTCCTGTCAGGGGGGGCCCGCTCATGCCTCTGTACCCGAACTTCCCAGCCTTTCCCACCCCACACCCCACCCGAGACCCTTAGCACCGTGTTCACATCCCCATGTGAATATCCAGAGACCAGATGTGGAGGCCACACTGTGAGGATCAGGGTGGCCCCTTGGGTTTTCTTCCTCTCCATTTCAAACTGGTGGCCAGGCCCTGGTGGGCTTCTTAGGCCAAGGATCTTTGCAGGTAGAAAGTAGAAAAATCCTCCAGCCTCTAGGGAAATGACAGCCCCCAAGCAGAGGCCAGATGTGTGACCCATCAGCTGTCCCTGCCAGAATGACTCAGGCCTCCAACAGGTGGGGCGTGGGGGAGAGGGAGTGACCACAGAAGCCTACAGCAGGATGCAGTAGGCACAGAGCTCTAGCCCACAAGGACACTGAGGGGTTCCGGGGAAAGGGCCATAAGCTTAGAGGGCCCCTCCCCTGCTTGGACTGCTGAACAAGGCAGTCCCAGGGAAGAGGGAGGGCACAGAAGAGCTTGGAGAAGAGTGGGGTGGGGCCAGCTCTACAGCTGCTCATTGGAGCCCACTGTGGCTCTGCCCGTCTAAGCTGCCAGGCCTCTCAGACTGGCCAAGGGCCTGCATAGAGCAGCTTCTAGACATTTTGTGCCCTCTAGTTTCCTGGACTTCCATATGAGACACAGAAAGAGAGAGAGAGACAGAGAGAGACAGAGAGAGAGAGGGCGGAATGTGTGTGTAATCCAGGGCCTCCATATAGCTAAATCTCTATTCTTTTTTGTACTTACTTTTTATCATGAGAGAGGGTTTTGCTGAGTTGCCAAGTTACTCGGGCAGTGTTCAAACATGGGATCCTCTTGCCTCAGCCTCCCAGAGTGCCAGGATTGCAGATATGCATCACCATGCCCGGCTTCCCTGGGTTTCTTTCTAATACCTGCCTGCTTTTCCCACCAACTAAGCAGCATGGTCTGAGCCAGGGGAACCAGACAGAGTAGAGAGTGGGAAGGAATAAGGACCCTGGCGGGCCTGTCCAGAGTCCTGTGTGACCCGCGAACCAGCCTGCGTTTGCCTCCAAGGCCAGGGAACTGAGACCGCCCTAAAGAGCTCCTGATCAGCTGGGGCCCCACCTGGAATCCATCCCTGGAACCCGGGGTGAGGCTACACCTTCAATCAAGCCCTGTCTTCACCCCTGGGCCTGGCTCTGCGCAATGAGAAATGGTGAATAAATCCGTGGCTTCTCAGACCCTGGTTTTAGAACTCAAATCCCATTTCCCTATTGACCCAGGAACATTTTGGAGATCGTTAATCTTCATTTCTGATTGATTTTCTGTCAATATTTCCCTGCCTTGCCCCCACCCCAGCCTTTCCATCAAGCGCTTAATGAGCTGTAAGCAAACACTACCGTGCACCGGGAGTGGGTTCCCAGAAGCCTCTGGAAGAGTGGGTCCACCTTGGGCAGCACAGGCGCTGCACCCTTTGGGTTTGCTGTGCTTGCATCTGCGCGCCCAGTTTCTCCTAAGTGGGGTCCCCTAAAACTGGTTAAGGGAGGATAATCCTTGCCCTACCAGAGGCAAAGGAAGTAGCAATTACCCAACATGTGGGCGAATACACTGCACAGACCCCGAATCTCTCCCCACCCGCTTCCTGCCTCCCTGGCCGAGGACTCCAGGAGCCTCTGCTGAACAGGAAGTGACCCAGAGCACCCGCAGGAGCTCAGGTTGAGCCCAGAAGTGTGACAACTGCGTTGTGGTGGGAAGGGAGGCCTGGGCGGGGCGCGGCAGGGCGTCCCCGGGGTGACGGGCTTTGAGGGTTGGCAGATCCCAACGATAACGGCGGGCAGGGAGAGCAGCTGCTGGACTCCACCTTCCTGCCGGTGCCGGCCCGTGACACACAAGACCCCTGCCCGCGGGTCTCAGTGGGCTCCTCCATCAGATGGGGGAAGTCCTTCCCGCTACCTCCCAGGGGCTAGAAGGGGCCGGAATGCAGGACTCCGGAGCTAGGAAAAGCCTAGGCTGCCGCAGATGCCGGGGACCTGTCCGCCCACCTCCCGGTCCCACATCCGTCCTCCCTGCCAGCCAAGGCCCGGGGTTTCTCTGCAGCTCGCCTGCATGTTAACACACAGGGAAAACTTCAAGGAAAACATACAGCTGATAAAAATTTAATGCTATATGTAACAAAGCAGAATGAATATTTAATCCGTGCTTTTATGCGAAACCACATAACCAAGCAGCCCCACGCGGCGGGCGGCCCCTCCGCGCGCCCTGAGCCCAGCGCCCGCGCCCGGCAGCGAAACAGTTAAGCTGCTGGCAACAAGCAGCTACTAATAAACACTCGGCTAATTCTGTAGGAAAAGCACTAATTAGAAAAGCAATAATAATCGGTGTAATTGCTCTAAATTACCCTCCTAACAGAGAACAGCGCTCGGAGCCTGGAACGCAGCTGCCGCTGCCCAGCCCTGCACAGTGCGCCCGCAACGCACGCTCTGCTGCCCCCTGGCGGCGCCCGCGCGCCACTCCCGCCCTGCCAGGAAGAGCCGCTGCGCGAACCCCGGCCCTCGGGCGCCCCCTGGCGCTCTTACCGCCGCATAGACCTGAGGCTGAGAGCGAAAGACAGCCGCTGCACAGTTCCCTCGCCATCCACCTCCTCCTTGGGGCACTAGTGGCCTCCCTGTGGACTAGTGACCAGGAACCAATATGACGTTGAATGGACCCAAAGGGAAAGACAAGGCCAAATTATAACGCAATAAATGGACTCCTAAATAGTCCTCGGACCACGGGAGAGGGTGGATATCCTGGTTGCTTTGGGAATGGAACAGGAACAGGCAAGCCAAAGACATGAGCACTGCCCTCCTCAGAGGGGAGAGATCAGGACTGCGGGGAGGTGGGGTGCTCTGGGGAGAGAGGCAGGGCAGCTCCCCAGCCGGAGAGCATGAGCCCTTAAGAGTCCCTGGGATAGGATGGGCAGGACCTTTGTGCTGCTCTGACATGAACAAGGATGCTGTCCTTCTGGTGGCTTAGGGAGCACTGATGAGTCACTCACGTGATCCGCCCAGCCCCATCCAGCGCACACCAGGAATCAGCCATGGTAAGTTGGGTCTTTGGCCCGGATGTGCCTCAGGGCCCTTGGGCAGAATCACAGCTTGTCCACCAGTGTGTGCTCAGCCTCGTACATGTACCCGAGGGCACATGCACACTGAGGCACTCTGGGGCACGACTGCAGGGCCAGCCATCTTAGTTATGGTTGGTGATGCCTGCAGTAGCCATTCAATTAATGCTTGACCACTGCCCAGAACAGGCTGGACACCGACCCAGGGACAGGAATTTGGGACCCAGGGATTTGGGATGGGAAATCCGATGCAGAGCTGTGACCAAAGCGCCCAGCAGGAGCCAGGCTGGGGTCTGCTCTTGCCGCCCTGGGACAAGGCAAGACCTCAGAGGAGGTGGGGTCTCAGCCCTGGAAGCTGACCTGGCAGGCTTACATTGAGGTCCCAGGGCTCCTGGCATTTCTAGAGTCCTCAGCAGGTTCAGAACAGGCAGGCATGCACCCAGAAGAAAACCAAAAGCCTGCCCTCCCATCTGTGGCACCAGAGCAACTTCTGCCAGAGGAACGGGGTTGTCTCTCCTGCCCAAGGCACCCGCCCCTGCTCTACAGGCTTCTGTGGGTCCCCATTTGCCCCATCGCCAGCAGCAAGAAGTCCCTGAGATCTCTCTTCCTGCCTGCTGTCTTCCTGCTGTGGCCTGACAGGACTTCAGGCTTGGAAGAGACTTGCAGACAGCAGTCCTAGCCACAGACCAAGGGATGGGCTTCTGGCTGGAAAACATCCCAGAACTAAGGGACTGGGTGTTGGTGACACAAAAGGTGCAGTCCCCTCCAGGAAGCCTGTCCTGACCTGACTTCAGGGCAGCCTGGAGCGTGAGGAGCAGCCCGGAGGACAGGACCTCTCACCCACACAGGGCTGCTCTAGGGCAGGGCTTTCAGAAGTAGCCCTTGGGGTGGGTGCTGCCCGTGTGCTCCTAGGAAGGAGTGGACGCAGAGGTGAAAAGGGCTTCACATCCTCAGAGGCCACAGTGCCCAGTTGCCACATTCATCTGCTGGGAACCAGACTGCCTGGCTCAAGTATCGGCCCTTCACTGACTGGCTGTGTGACCATGGCCAAGTTTCTTAACTCCTCTGTGCCTCAGTTTCCACATGTATAAAATGAGGATGGTATACTTTAGGACGACTGGGAAGGTTAAATGAGCCAACATGTGTAAAGTGCTGGGCAGACAGTGAACATCCAATATGTATTAGCTGTTAATATTATCTGATTTACCAAATGGAGTCCCACTGATTAGACTTAAACAAAGACCAAAACGTGTGAAAACCACTGCATTTGATGACCTCCAAGGTCACTTCTGGCCCTAAAATTCTAGATTTTAAAGTGATTTCTTTCATCTTGCTGTTCCTTTTGCACCTCTGTGCCCTTGTGCCTGGTCTTTTCTGCCAGACACACCACTTCCTCATGGGCCCAATCATCTTGTTACACGCTTGTAATCCCAGAACTCTGGGAGGTTGAGGCAGGAAGATTGCAAGTTCAAACCCAGCCTGGACAGTTTAGTGACTCAGTGAAACCCTGTCTCAAAATAAAAAAGTTCAAAGGGGCTGGGGATATAGCTTAGTCTGAAGGCCCTGGGTTCAGTCCCCAGTGCTATAAAATATACTCATGCAATGGTACCTTGGTCATGAATTTAACTCTTTCCAATTTAAATCTATGTTGACCTTATGTGGAAATTTAATTTGATTCAAATCCAATTCAGTTTGTGAACAGAATTGTGGAAAGAATTAAGTTTGTGCCAGGTGTGGTGGTGCACACCTGTAATCCCAGCATTCAGGAGGCTGAGGCAGGAGGATCATTGTGAGTTTGAGGCCAGCCTGGGTTACAAAGTGAGTTCAAGGCCAGCCTGAACCGCATAGCAAAACCTCTGCGAGGGGGCTTGTCTCAAAAAACAGAATTAAGTTCGTGAACTGAGGTATATATATATATATATATATTATACACCACCTCCTCTGGGAAGCTTGCTCTTGGAGTCAGGCAGAACTAGGCCAGTCTGTCCTACCTGAAGGACCCAGCACACTTCTTAAACAACACCCTCAGGCCTGTTCCCTGTGGTGTCCCACTCAGCTGTCTCACCTCCCCCTTCCCAGAACGCAGACACCTGTATGCTCTGTACCTTCGCATTGGCTGGCCTAGAAGGCACTGTCCAACTGAAGGACAGTAACTTTACAGATGAGGAGACTGAGGCCCAAGAGCAGGAAGAAAATGTCTGCGAAAACTCAGTAAGAGAGTACGAGGGTAGAAGGACACACGCCTCTGGGTTCCCAGCTGGCTCCAGTGTTTCTGTTCTCAAGTAAGATCTCAGTCTCTCGTCCCTGGGCAGGAAGGAGATTGAGAAACAGAGAGAGACACGGAGACAGAGACAGACAGAGAGACGCAGGCTGTGGCATTTCCAAGGGGCCCTGGAACCCTGACACCATCTCACATCCAGCCAGTGGCCCTGGCTCCAGGGGCCTCCCAGCCTCTATCCATGCCCCGCCCCCGCTGCGGTCACATGAGCCACGCCCCGCTCCAGACGGCCAGAGCTCCCCCAACAGCCTGCCCTCCGGACTCCAGGCGCGCGCAGCCTCTTCCTCTCCAGCCTCCCTGTCCACTGGCTCCAGCCACGCGGCCGAGAACGCTTCGCGAACACCGCGCGGGACCTCCAGGACCCCTTCCTCCCCTCGCCCGGGACGCTGCCCTGGTCCCCAGCGGCTGCGCCATCGCTGCGCTGGGACCGCAGCCCAGCTCCCCTCTGCGAGAGGGCCACCGCACCCCAGACACAGCCCGCTGCCCCCAACTCTGACTCATCCTTGCTTCTTCTCACAGGTGACGCTGCCGGGACATCTCTGCTGCTTTATCTGTGTCTCCTCCGCTAGACTGGTGGCTCCACAAAAGCAGGCGTCGTGCCCTTTGGTCACTGAGGTAGCCTTACAGCTGACATTATACCTGCCAGCTACTCTGAGTTCATTAAATGCTAAATTAATTAAGTGGTCATAAAATCACAAAAAAATGAATGTCCGACGGTGGAATTTTAAGCAATGCACCCATCGCTGATGGGCATGACGCAGTATCAGCCGCACAGTGGACACGAGGCACACTTGGGGGCAGATAGGCTTCCTCGGCGCTTCCACACGCACTTGTGCGGGCTGTTCTCTCCGTAGGAAGCCGCCCAGAGCACATCACTACCACGCGGTGGGACTGTCTGTGGGGTTGGTTTTCTGGCTATGGGCACCTGGTAGAGCACACCTGCGCTCCCCCAGTGTGAGGTTCACCGAGGCACACCCTGCAGACGCCCTTCTTCCCCAAGGTCCCCCCTTAAGCTGTCCCGGGCCCCATTGTTCCTGGCCCAGCCAAACGGAAAATTTAATTTCCAACTAATTAACTCTGAATCTGGTGGCCCTCATCAAGTTACAGGGACTGCCCTTTTCCCCGGCAAGAGGGGCTCCCCACCCGCCTGTGGCCAACATCTGACATTGCCTGGGTGGAGAGGGAGACAAAGGCCCCAGCGCTGCCATTGTCCTCCGCTCCCAGTCCCCAGGAGCCAGACACAAAAGCCGGATGAATTCTTCATGACCTCTGAAAGGCTGGCTCCTCCAGCCCCCCCCCATCTGTGGCCACAGGTGGGTCCTTGAAAGGCAGGCGCAGACATTATCTTCTCCAGGAACTCGTCTTTTTCAGGCCCTCTTGCTGTGGAGAGGAAGACCTCACAGATTAGCTGAAATCGGAAGCCCCGCCTCCACGACTGCACAAGGTCACCCCAGCATCCAGATCTTTCTTCGGCACCTGCAGGGCGCTCTCTGCTGGCGGGTGTCATGCAGTGCATGGGCTGCAGAGTTCCCACCCCATCCTGATTCCTCCATGGCCAACCACTGCCCCCTATTCTCAGGTCCCTCCCTTCTCCAAGAAGTCCTCAGGAGGAAAAGGCAGTGGTCCTCTGGCCAAGCCTCTTCTGGAGAGCTAAGTGGAGGGGGAAGAAGACAGGACCAGGCCTTGGGGAGGGGCTGGGGTTTGAGTTAATGAGCTATGCATTTTCTTCTCCCTATAATCCATGGTATTTGATGCAGCAGCCAATTTAACGTAGCAGCAGGATAATTTGTCATGGGGTTGTTAGGATGCACGGCAGGGGTGGGATGAGGAAGGATGGGCGAGGCAGAACCAGACAGCCAGGGGCCATCCCCAAGGCTTCCTAGAAATGTGCCCAGGAGCCAGCGTCATCCAGAGCCAGTGGCCTAGAGTGAGGAGTGGCATAGGTCCACGGGCTCCTCAAGGGCAGAGCCAGGTTAGCACCAAGGAGAAACGAGAGAGCCCAGCCACAGCAAGAGAGAACCCTGGCCCAGGGGTAACAGACCCTCCTCCCCAGCTCAGGACTGCCAAGTGCCTCTCCTGGGACCCGCTGCTTCCTGCAGACTGACTGGGTCTTATCACCCACAGCTGGGTGGTAGGGTTGGATCCATGGGGCAGTGAGTTAGCTCCTGGCCAATCCTCCCTACTTCCCAGAACGTGACAGAACCAGGGAGTGCTGGCCCCATATTCACGTCTCTGCTGCCAGCTTCCCTTATGGTCAAACTGAGAGGACCTCTGAGTCAAATGGCACCTTCCAAGGCCACTTGTCACAGATAAGCTGAGTGGCCTTATGTTCTGTTTGCCTAGACAGCTCTCCTAGGTTCTGCCTGTTGTTTCAGGACACCTGTTAAAAATACTCCCTTTCACTCACAAAAGCAGTCTATCTGAGCAACAAATCTGGTCACCCACATCAGAGGAAGCTGAGATGCCCACAGCTCCCACAACCTGGTCTTGAGTGTCTCCTGGTGGCCTCTGTGTTTTCGGTTTATTTAAACCAATGCCAAGCACGAATGCCAAGCCCCCAAAGCCACATAATGAGACTTCAGCTGCAGACTGGGACCTCCCCCTGCAGGAAGCCCTCACTGAACACAGCCTATCAGGACTGCCCACGTCTGAGCCCTGCCAGCACACACTGTCTCAATCCTGCCCGTGGAGCTAATTTTGTTTCTGAACCTGGCCGGGCCAGAGAGCAGCGCACATGGGGATCAGTGGGGGAGGGGAGAAGAGTCAGCGGCAGGAGCCAGATGCGGGGGGTGAGGGGTGGAGGGATCCTGCACAGAGCTCTCCTGAAACTCAGCAGTGGACTGGAGCCGTGGACAATACCACAATCCAAATGTCGTTGGGCATTTGTGTTCCATGGTCCTTGGCAGAGAGGACGGTCAGTCTATCTCCAGCAAGACTCCAACAGGCTGTGTTCTGTGACTGTGGCCCTGACTCGATCTGTCCACCGCTGTGGACTGCAGGCACCCTCTCTGGCCCCTTTGCCCTCCGGCTACCCTATTTTTCTGACTGACAGGTTTTCTGGGAAGCAGCATCCGACACAAACGGGGTGGCAGATTCTCTCTAGCCCTTCCACTTTCAGGTGTGGGTTCCTCTCCACGTGCCCCAGCCTTTCCTCTTCCGCGTGAACCCAAGGCCTCTGCCACTGTGGGGAGCCGCCGCGAGCTTGCCTCCGCCGCGAGCTTGCCTCTGGCGGGCTCATTAGGCAGCACAGTCCACTCCCTGGGATATAGCACCACCTAGTGGCTACCTGAGGACTGACAGCGCCAGTCGCGAAATTTCAAGGTGATAGGAAATCTTCCCTGAGTATCAACAGTAGAAGGCGTATTGCCCCTCCACCGGGTGGGCAGCAGATTACAAAGACAAAGCCCCAAGACATGTTCTCCACACCTGGATCACTTGCTTTCTAGTGGAACACTGAATCTAAAACATAGTGCAACAGAAGCAGGGTTGAATAATGCTCTTGGGCACAAACTTGTAATCACATCACCCAGGGTTCAAATCTCGGCTCTACCACCCTCTAGCTGTGCTACCCTGGGCACATCATTTCCTCACTGTGCGCCTGAGATTTCTCTTTTGTAATATGAGGGTAATTAAAATCTCTCTCTCTCAAAAGGCTGTTGTGACAATGAACTGGCTTGAAGTATTAAAAACACCACAGCGTTTGTCAGACAATAAAGACTCTTTAATGAATGTTAATAATGTTATTATTAATAATATAATTATTGAAATGAAAAGTGATTAATTCAGGCTAGGTGTTGAAGGAATTCAGGAAAAGGTCAACTCAACTATGAACTGGAATTATGACTGAGCACATAACGGAAAAAGTAAGGGCTGAGGAGGCCCTGTGGGCATGAGCAAGTCCATACCCTCATCAGGCTTATCCATAAACAGACTTAAAACACAGTACTGAGAGGCAGAGATCTCAGCCATATAATCCTGGGACTGTCATTCTTTCAGCAGTAAATATGTGCTAGCACCTTCAGTGTGCCAGACACTGAGGATGTGGAAATAAAGACAGGTGGCCACTGATGTCAAACTCCCAAGCTAGTTCACAGTATAGGGAGAAGAGGTTGTGGGCTTCTGATCCCCACTCTGTCCCACACACCAAACCCAGAAGAGGAGGAAAAGAGCAGGGCCATGTGAGCTAAAGGCTGGTCTGCAATACAAAGTGAGATCCTGTCTCAAAAAAAAGGAGAGACAGACACAGAGAGAAACATATATGGGAGAGAAAAGAACCCCCCCCCAAAAGTACAAGACAATCAATGAAGTATTGGAAAAGCAAGGAACCTAATGTTGAACAATTAGAGTCCCCGAAGCAGGCAGGAAAAGGTGATAAGACAATTTTGTGCCTTGATTTTTATGGTGGTTACACAAATCCACATGGACAGTAAAGTTTCACAGAGCTACATACCCACAGAATTCATCTTATAGCTATAGGACTGACTCATTTTCTTATGAGTTCTCAATACATACAAGTTGCCTACAGTTCCCTGCCACCTGCCCTCTCCAAGGATGTTCACACATGGTATTTTTTCTTCAAGACTAGCAGACACACTCCCCGAAAGTATAGTAATAGGCATTATGCTAGACATGTTAATCTGCTTCACCATTTCGCTATGTGTTTCCTATATAAAATCATTTGTATACTCCAAATACACAAAATGAAATTTATTTTTTTAAAGGCTAACATGAAAGTCTCTTCAGTCTGCCCAGCCACAGTCCCACTTGAAGAGTCATAATGGGAATGTCATCCTATCACATTTGCCATAGTCTGTTGCTTAGGGACAAGTGACAAACTCCACTCACACTCAAGGGAAGGGAGTTGCACAAGAGTGTACAGGACTGGGGTGTGTCCACCACACTGTGTCAGACTGGGCATGACTAAAGCGATATCTATGTGCTAGATAACATGGGAGAACCAAGACACCAACTAGCTTTTACTTTTATTTGAGTAACTAAGCTTGTTGAGGTTTCTGGGGTAACCAATAAAAGCACAGAACTAACACACATAACTCCAACTTAATGGGGAGGCAGGAAATGAGAGTCTGCAGCAAAAAGGAAGACAAAAAGGTAGGGAAACTGGACAGGTAGAAAATGCAAAATAATACCACAAAGCAAACCCAAAGTTATCAGTAGCCACAATAAGCAAATGTAGATTAACATTCTAGTTAAAAAATAGTTTGTACAACTGAATTTTTAAGTAATCTACTTAGAAGCTATCTTTAAAAAAATCAACCACAAAGAATTTATGAACTATGATTTCTCTGAATAAATTTCAGAAACACTCAAAACTAAATAATATATCGTTTCTGATTCATAGACATATGATAAATTAAGGAGAGAGAAAGGAGAAGCAAACATAAAGTTTAAAGTAATGCTAACCTCTGGAGGAAGGGAAAGAATTTGGACAGAATACCCAGGAGTCTTCCAAGTTATTACAGTAGAATATTACAATGGTACTATTTTGACATAATGATAAAAATGCACTATATAAAAATAATTTCTTAAGCTTGATGCATAGTAGATGTATATTCATTGTGTTTTATTGTTTATATCTCTTTATATGTGCATATATATTCTTTTAAATGTATTTAAAATTCAATAAATATTAAAAATGTATTGAAAGCCCGATAGTTCACTGTTTTCTTGACATAGACAAAAACTCAGTGCCTGGAACCATAAGTAAAAAGGTCCCCTACACACACACACACACACACACACACACACACACACTTGCATGCATGCACTACAAAATTACCGAGATCATCACAAACACAAGGTCAGAGCACTTACAAAGTCAAGTCTCCACTGACACAGCTCAACAAAGACACACAACTGCCGGTGACCATGGCATTTGGGAGACATGCTCCTACTGAGCCCTGAGGCAGCACTGAGGGGTCTGTGTTCATTTTTTCTTTCCAGGAAAAATGACAAATGTCTGTCCCTCTAGACATCTCTGAATTCTTGTCCAGGTAAGAAATTTTCCCACAAGCTATCTCTGTCCAGGAAACAATGTGGTGGGATCATTTTCTCATTTAACACATGCTTTGGTAAGTACCTACATGTCTAGGCTATGAGCAAATAGTTAGAGTTACCAAAGCAAAATGCAACAAACAGGATCTCACACCCAGATGCTCAGACCCTAAGAGAGCTATAGACAAGCAAGTAGAAAATGCAATAATGTCCAATGCAATGAGGGTGTGAGTTCTGCCTATGAGGGGGGAAGTTGAGAGAAGGTTCCCAGACTCAGAGTAGTCATCAGCAAATCGCGTAAGAGGTGGCATCCAAGCCGAGCAGGCAGCTCTGTAATGCCATCCTCCCAGCTTGGGCCTGACTTGTCCTCTGTAATATTTACTGCCCAGGTCTTCTTTGGTTCCCATGATATACTGAACCTCCCAATTTCACCAGTGTACTGAACACAACTGCTTTATACTCTGCTGTGGGACCCGGGGCCTTCTTTCGACTGTCCTAAAGCAGTCACCTTTTAACCTCACAAAGTACACACGGAATAGCTGCTGGAATGGTGCCTTCTGGATCCCACTGTGCTAGGCCCTTTTCATACCTACCCAGAGCAGACCTGGGCTCATCCAGTTTCTGATTCCAGATTCCTGGACAATCTCCCAAAGGGCTTCTTAGGAAGCCAAGGGCAGAGTGAGTACAGACCAGGAACTGATCATCCAGGTCCTTTCAGATTTGGACCAGGTCTGCATTCCCCACTTTTGAGAAGATAGTTGCACATAGATTCCAGAACCTCTTTCACACCCTTTTCTAGAATTTCTCTGAAAAGGGAGTGGACCCAGGGTTTTTCTTACTGCCCAAAAGTTGCTATGCACCCCAGCACCACCAGGTGGCCCCATGGAATCAGCCTACTCGTCCATACCTATGGTTGGGGAGTTAAAGACCCTGGCTGCACTGTAGAACCATTTGAAACATCTGGAGTGGGGGCAATGCCTATGCTCAGACACTACCGAAGGCCAGTTCAGAATTTTAGGGCAAAGAACTATGCCGTGGGTGCTTAATTTAATGAGAAGTCATGGTTTAGAAAACAGCTTTATAGATAGCCACATGCACAAGGATGAAGTTGGGCCATTTCTTTGCGGTGTGCAAAAAACGAGCTCAAGATGGATCAAAGACCTAACTGTAAGAGCTGGAACAACCAAACTTTTAGAAGAAAATGCAGGAGTAAATCTTCATGAATTTGGGTTAAGCAAAACCTTCTGAGATATGACATCAAAAGTACAAGTGACACAAGAAAAAATGGATTAAATGAACTACGTCAAAATTACAAAATTTATCATGCAAACAATGCCATCAGTAAAGTGAGCAGACAATCTATAGAAGATATTTGCAAATCATATAACAGTTAAGTACTTGTGTCTACAATATAGAAAGAACTCTTACTACTCAACACTTAAATGTCAACCCGATTTTAAAATGAAGAAAGTATCTTAACTGATCCTTCTGGAAAGAAAAAAAACTATGTATCTTTTATTTTTGGTTTTGATTTTCTGAGACGCAGACATGCCTGCTGAGAAAGCACATGAGAAGATTAGTCACTGGGAAATAGAAATCAAAACCTCAGTGGGATATAATGTCACACCCGCTACTAGAATGACAGAGCTTGTAGGGACTGAAAACTTCAAACATGGCAGTGGAAAGGTGAAATGGACCACTTTGGAAAATAGTTTTCCAGGTCCTCAAAATGTTAAGCACAGTCATTCTATGACCCAGCAATTCCTGGCCTAAGTATACATCCAAAGGAAATGAAAACAGATGTCCTCATGGACAGTCATATCAGTATCACTCAGAAGAGTTAAAAATGGAAATAATTGAAATGATTATCCACTGAAGAATGAATAAACAAAATGTGGTATATACTTACAAAAGATTATTGCTGAGCTACTAAAAGGACTGAAGTACTGATATGTACTACAACGAGAATGAATCCTCTAAAAATGTAATACTAAACGGAAGAAGCCAGTCACAAAAGACAGCATATTGTATGACTTCAGTAATATAAAGTGCACAAAACAGGCAAATCTATAAAGACAGGCGGTAGCTTCACGTTCGCCAGGGCTGGAGGTGGAGGGAGATGAGTGGCCATTACTACTAGAGTCTATGTTAAGGGGTACACAGATTTCTTTTTAGGGTATGAAAATACTTTTACATGAACCATGGTGATAGTTGCACCACTCTGAACATACTAAAAGCCGTTCAACTGCCCACCTGAGATGGTGTATTTGTACAGCATGTGGACTACACTCTCAAAAAGCTGTTTTCAGAGAGCAGTATGATATTCCACTTCCTGTTCTGGATGGAGGTGGGTCATTACTCTGTTGTATTTCATGGTTTTTGTTCTTTTCCTCTTTTTCATATTTGTGCCCCACTCATCTATCTGGATGTATGTTTTATATCTCTGATCTTGCTATCTCGCCTCTCTGCTTCCTCCCCCCCACCCAAATTTGTTTCTCTCTCGTGCCCAAGAAAAGACTTCCACACAGTTCTCAAAAGTGCTGCCTTTGAAGATTTGCTTATGCAGAGAGTTGATAAAGTCAGTAAGCAAGAGGATTCGCAGGGAGTCGGTAAGCAACAGTTCAATTTCAGGACATCCGCCTTGTCCAAATTATGAGTTACCCAGATGTTTTGTGCACATCATAGAGACTGTGTCTTTAAAGGAAGAAAGAAAAAAAGACAGCTGGGCCCGTGGCCTGTGGCTGGCTGCTTCCACCATAGGGAAAGGCCTTTCCTCAAGTTTACCTTTTCCTAAGTGTCTTATCCCCTACCAGGGAAGGAGGCAACTAGAGTTAAGTCGAATATGACAAAGAGGTGATACCTGAGGAGAGCAGGAAGCCTGGATTCCCCAAGTGTGGCAGGTTGCATGTTCTAAAAATAGCTGCAGTGATATTTCTGATTACACATGATCTTCCGAATTCTTAGATATTCCTCTTGCAAAAGGCAGAGTCTAATTTCCCCCCGCTTTAGTACAGCTCAGCGTTAGGGACTCTTCCTCTAATGAGTAGAATCTAGAAGAAGTGATACTGTGTGGGAACTGATCCTTTGATGCTAGGTTAGGAAAGGTGACGTAACTTCCCCTTGACCCTCCCCCCACCCCTGACCCTGGGCCCCCCACCATGTAATAAGGAAGCCCAAGCCTCATGAGGGGAGCACGCATGTGTCCGCCAGCCCACTTCCCCGCTAGGATCCCAGCTCAACACCCAAGGTCAGCCAGACCTGGGAGTGACAGAGCAGCTTTCACTACCTACCTGCTCATGATCTCAGCCCCCAGCCCCCACTCCCAGGTGACAGAGGAGCAGAGGTGAGCTGTCCTTCTGAGCTCTTCCCAAAGCGCACACTTCTGAATGTTAATCATCTATGTTGCATAACAAATGACCCACCACTGGGTGTCTTGAGACCACATTTATTTTCTCACAGCCTCTGTAGGTCAGGAGTGTGGCCTGGCTGAGCAGATCCTCTGCGTCAGGGTCCTTCTCAGACTGCTCCTTGTCTTGTGGTCTCCTCTCCAACAGAACAACTTAGTTCACGCAGGCCAAGAAGTTAAGAAAGGGCAGATGGCAGCAAGACCATAGTCCCAGTCTTTCGCTGCCCAACCACACAAGAGACATCCCGTCCCCTTTGCCAGAGTCTGTTCATTAGAAACAAGTTTGCCGTTCAGACCCTGTTCAAGGGGAAGGGCTTAGACAGGGCAGGAGACCCCAGAACTGTATCAGAAGCTGCCTTTGCCCTAAGAAAAATGAATATTTTTTTATTTTGGTACACTAAACTTTGAGGTGGTTTGTAATACAACATTACACAAATAGGAAACACACATTCACAGAGGTAGGAAGAACTGTGTGTTTGTTAAATATGTTCTATGTGCTGAGGTCATTTTATAGACAGCAAAACTGAGGTTTAGTGAGGTTTAGTGACTTGCCACAGCTACTGATAGCAGAATGATGGAAAACAATCCTGTCAGATCTCATAGCCAGCACCTTTATTTGTCCATTCTATTTCCTGCCCTTTGGAGAGAAACAAAAACCCCCAAACTTTCAAATATCAAATAATGTTTTACCAATGACTTTTTATTTCCAATCCCTACATTTAACCAGCAGGAACTATTTCTAGAGCGCTCTCCACCCACACCCCTTCAGATCCTAGTTATAAAGGACTTTCCTCTTCATGTAAATTCTGTATTTTGTAAAGCTGGCAGGACCAGTTCACCATGCTTAGCTGGATTTTCCTCCATAAAAACAAGCTTTCTGGAATACTATCACTTACCCATGATGAGGACATAAATTCCAGGAAGTTGGTTTTAAATGCTAAAAAAAGAACATGAAGCAGACATCTGCTTGAGTGGAAGAGAACATAAAACCTGACTGCACCTGCCGCTGGTGTCTCTGGCCCACCCACCTCCTCGAGAGGTGATTCAGGCAAAAGGAAAACCTTTCCTGCTAATTGAGTCAAGGACCCAGTATAGGAGGGAGGCTGATTTTTCACTGAAAATTTTTTCATATAGAATTTTAAAATAGGTACTGTGCATGTTAGTTAACTTTAAAATCAATTTCAGATGAGAAATTTCACTATTCAGAGGAAACTGAGGATGAGTCAAGATGGACACCTTGATTGCTGGGCCCTGTCTGGTGCTAATTCTGTGCTGCCATAAGAACCCAAGGTGGGCTAAAGTCTAGACACTCAGTGGGGACAGAAAGAGCAGATAGGTGGCCTCTTCAGGGGTACCATGGCCACCCACAAGGTAATAAAAACAGTTTTTCCAGAAGTAGCAAACAACACAAAGCCATGCCTGAAATGCTCAGGGACTGACAGTATTCTCAAAGATAAATCGGATCAAAGACAACCCACTTTCATGCAGTCCACAGTGGAAAAGATAGTAATGGTAATAACCACAGGTTACTACTGATTAATTAGAGTGGTTAGTCCGCCAACATGTAATTTAATTATTGATATGGATGGAATTAGGTTTATTATTTTATTCTTTGTTATCTGTCTGCCCCTTCTGGTCTGACCCACTTTGCTTCATCCTTTGAACTGTTTAAGCATATGATGGTTAATCTTGATTATCAGCATGGCTGGATTAAGAGATCCCTGGAGAGGTGACTGGAATCTGAAGTCACCAACACTCACATCTCAAAGGGCCTTACTAGAAGAAGTAGGGCCTGGGGTCTGGACCTTGACAGCTATATGTGGTCCCTGGCCACTTCCTCGCTGGGCTTTTGACCTGTTCCATTGTCATGAGTTGGGCAGCATTCCTCAGACATGCCCTTCCGCCATGGACAGAAGCCATCAGTCAAAGTAAACCTCTCCTCTTCTAAGTTGTGGGAGTCAGATATTGGGTCCCAGCAATGGCAATAACTGACTAAGAAGAAAGCATGTTGGAGAATTCCATTTTAATATACTGTTGGCTTGTGAGCTATAATATCCTGCCATAGAGGTTCACATTTGCAGTGTTTAAGAGTCATAAAGTTAATATGGTGCCCCTTCACTCAAAACGTACCTACTATACAAACATATAACCCACTACCCTGCCCACAGCACTTTCTTTTTTGGCCGTACTAGAAGTTGAACCCAGGGCTTCACACTGAGCTATATTCCCAGGCTTAGTCATTTATTTATTTAGAGACAGGGTCTTGCTATGTTGCTAAGTTGCTCAGGCTGAGACTCAAACTTGTGCTCCTTCTGCCTCAGCATCTCAGGGAGGTGGGATTACAGGCAAGTGACACCATGCACAGCATAGAGGCCGCTCTAGGAATTCCAGTAGACACATTTAATTTTTCATAAAGTTAATGCTGTTCCCTTCCCATAAAATGCAGACACTGTTGGACCGTGGAGCTCTGTGTATCCCTCACACTACCCCACCCGCAGCCCTCCTTATGGTGTAGGTATCCGTTATATGACACATTATGCATTACATGTCCTGAACCCTACAAGAAACGCTTGATCTCTTTTTTAGTCACGTATTTTTTTAATTGAGAGGGAAAAAGTAATCTTATTAATTTGCCCAGACATTTATCATTAATGATGTTCCTTTGGCTCTGCAAAAGATACAAGTTTCCAGTCTAAATAATTTCTTTGCACCTTGAAGAACTGCCTTTCCTTTGTATTCCTTCCAGTGAAAGGATGGTGGAAATGTAAAAACAACATACAGATGTGGCATAAATATATATATATATATATATATATATATATATATCTATATTTGCATGCTTTTCCGGAACATAGAATTGGAATCGACACTTCCACTGTAGTTTTTGTTTTGTTGTACTTTAAAAATATTGTCCCACCATTTTCTGGTCTCTATGCCTTCTTAAAAGAAGTCTGTGAGCCAGACGTGGTGATGCACACCTGTAATCCCAGCACAGAGGAGCCTGAGGCCAGAGGATCATCAAAAGTTTGAGGCAAGTGCTTTACATAGTGAGTTCCAGGCCAGCTTGAACGACACAGCAAAACCTTGTCTCAAAAAAGAAATAAAAGGAAGTCGATGGACCTTAAAATTGTTGTTACCCTGTATGTCATGTGCTGGTTTTCTATGGATGCTTCCAAATTTTCCCTTTACCTTTGGTTTTCAATGGTTTAACTATAATGTACCTACATATGGATTGGGGGATTATATTTATTCTATAAGAGGTGCACTGCATTTTTTGAATCTATACATTAGGTCTTTTACCAGATTTGAGATCTTTTCAACCACTATTTCTTCACATATTTTTTCTGTTCCATTCCTTCTCACCTCTCCCTCCAAGAACATATATATTAGATCTTTTGACATTGTCCTATGGGTTCTGTAGGCTTTGTTCATTTGTTAAACCATCTTTTGGTTTTCCTCCTTCAGATTAGATAATTTTTGTTGGTGTACCTTGGACTCACTGATTTCTTCCTACCATCTTCCTATTACCATTAGGCCCAGACAGTCATTACACCCGTGATTTTTTTTTAGTTCATCTATGACATTTATCTGTTCCAGAAATTTCATATTTTTATACTTTCTCTATTGAGATTCCTCTTTTTCAATCATATGAATGCATTTTTCTTTACCTCATTGAGTATGACTATAAAAGTGGCTTCAAACTTCTTACATGAACATTCCAGCATTATGTTCATCTTCAAGATGGACTTCCCTGATTATCTTTCCACTTGAGAATGATCACTGGATTGAATGACAATTCAAGGTCACCTGACATGGGAAAATTTCCCTCTTCAACTTTTCCACATTTGCCAAGACCACTCTTGACCATTTGTATTTATATACCCATGTAAAGTCCAGCTTTTTTTTTCTTTTTCTTTTTTTTTTTTTAATGTAGTCTCACTCTGTAATTCAGGCTGGCCTTGAACTCACTATGTAGCCCAGTCTAGCCTCAAACTTGCAGTGACCTGCCTGCCTCAGCCTCTCAAGTGCTGAGATTGCAGGTGTGCACCAGCTTAAATCCATGTCATTGTCTGAATGTGATACACCTTCCCTAGAAGATGTGCAACTCCTTAAGCATTGAAGTAGTTATACTTCCCTCACAGGGCTCAGCATAAACTGATTCAGTGGCCTGTTCAAGTCAGACATAATAACAGTAACAGTCGCCATTTATTGCACACTTAATGTATGCCAGACACTGCTTAGTACTTTATGTATAATCCATCATTTAATTGTCCCAGTGATAATCATCAACTCCGTTTACAGGAGAGTTGCTTAGCACAGAGAGGGTATAGTAATTGCCCCAGGTCAGACAGCAAGTAATTGGAGGAGCCAAAAATCAAAGCCAGGGAGACTGGCTCCAGGGCCCATTCTCTTTAACTCCCATAGGTAACACTTGACCTATGGGAGTCTTTACTGAATTATTGCATTAAGGAATTAGGGTGCCCCATTACAAGAATACCTTTGAACCCCCCAAAATAGGAACCACAAATACCATACTGGAGTGATAAATCTTCAGATGATTCTTTGTGGAGGAGCAGAATCTATAGCCTTGTTTCCCAAACTTGAGTCATCTTCCAGCCACCCCCTGATGTTGGCCATCACGGACATAACCTGTAGTCTTAGTCACTTAATATCTTTTAAATCGACTCAATTGTTTTTACTTCAGCAAATTATTTAAAAAGGAAAGTGACCTCATGTCACTGTTGTAAGTGGAAAAGCTGTATCATTTACTTTAAGTAAATGGTAACCTAAAAATAAATACCATAGAAACAAAACAATGCTGATAAATTACAGTTAGATGCTGTTGCCTGCCAAAGGCTCTGAGAATAAGTCCAGTTCACTCTTTGCTAAAAACAGGGGTGAATCCAGCACTAGGGAGGCTGAGGCAGGAGGATAGCCATGAATTCAAGGCAAGCCTGGGCTACACAGTGAGTTCAAGGCCAGTCTGAACTACATAGCAAGACTTTGTCTCAAAAAAACCAAAATAAGAAATTTAAAAAAAATAAAACAGGGAGATCCAGCAAACCACAAGAGAGGTGCTCATGGCAGACAAAAATAATCCCTGTCATTTAGGATTAAGGGATAGAAACTCCAAAGGAACAGAACTCTAAACAAAATATAAATGTTTCTACCTCCCACAAAGGTCTGGTAGCAGGTGTGATACTCCACAGTGTTGTGAAGAGCTTCCAGCCATTGTGTTGGCTCTCCAGAAAGCAGCAAATAGAAAGGGGAAAGAAAAAGGACTATTCTTTCCCTTCAAATACGCTTTTTCACATTTGCTTCCATTCCTATTCTTATGGGTTAACTGATGGTCAACTTTTAAAACCAGCTGAACTGAGTCAGTGTGGTTCTGGGTGTGGAAGGCTCACCTGAGGATGGTCGCCAACAGCATAGAAAGAGAACTAGAGGGGAAGATGGTGCTGTTGATTCTCCTGGAGAAGCTTGTTGTGCTGGTTTTCCTGATACAAACTCAGCTGTTCTCCCTGTTGGAGGAGCTCGGGTCCTTGATGTCAATGAGGATGGCTCTTTGGGGAAGCACTGGTTCTCACCTTGAGTGTCACTTCCTGCCTCCAATCCAGATCCCTCAGCCTGCTGGCGTAGATATTTCATCCCACTTGTGCAGAGTTTCTAGCTTACACCACTGACCTTTAGGCCTTCCCAGCGCAGATCCTTGATACAGACTTGCATGAGACATTGGCAGAGGCTCTAGGCCTCTAGTCAGATTCCTGGAGGACATTGCCATGGGCTTTAGGTGTTTAGCTAAACTCATGCAGGACGTTGCCATGGGATCCAGGCCCTCAGCTGGATTCTTTGGGTCTCAAGTGCATGAACAGATCTCTGCAATCTTCTGCATTTGACATTTTGGATGAATATTATAAAATAATCCTATAAATTATGCATCCTGTGTTAAATCCATTCCCTTGTAATCCCTGACTACAACACCTATTAACTGGAGCTTAGTCACACACTGGACAGGCTAGGAAATACAGGCTTTACATTGGGCATCCAAATGCTTCTCTTTAAACAAATAAAGAAAATACAATGAGAATTATGTTGCTAGCGTAGCCAGATACAAAGTCAACACCCAAAAATCAATAGCATTCCTGTACACGAACAACAAACAGACTGAGAGAGAAATTGAGGAAAACATACCTTTTACAATAGCAACCAAGAAATTGAAATACTTAGGAATCAATCTAACAAAGAATGTGAAAGATTTATTCAGTGAAAACTACAGTACTCTGAAAAAGGAGATTG